>PVJO010005220.1:0-100996 GCA_004026905.1 Hystrix cristata
TGGAAATCAATATGGAGATTCCTCAAAAAACTACAACTGGAGGTTCCATTTGACCCAGCTATTCCCCTACTGGGGATCTTCCCAGAAGAATTAAAATCGTCATACCACAAGGACATATGTACCACCATGTTCATAGCAACACAATTTGTAATAGCTAAGTCTTGGAAACAACCAACGAATGGCTAAAGAAAATGTGGTTTTTCTACACTATGGAGTACTACACTGCCATAAAAAAGGATAAACTAGAGTCATTCATATATAAATGGATGTTTCTTGAGAACATACTCTTAAGTGAAATAAATTGGACACTCATGAGCATGCATCGAATTGTTTCTCTGATATGAGAGACCATAATTGTAAGTAAGGACAAAGAGGTGTAATAGATATTATATAAAAGGAGGATGGTGAGCAGAGGAGAGAAGTACTAGAAAGAAAGAAAGGGAAAAGCAGAAAGGCAACAGGGGAAAAAGAGGGGAAAGGGAAAATATGGAAAATGATGAATGAACCTGTTGTAAATAGGGAGGGAGGGTGCAGAGGGGAGGGGGGAGAGGGGGGAGAACCAAGATACATCATGTATAGGTACAGAATTAATGTAATGAATGTGACCATTGTATGTAGAATGTACCAATATATGTTCTTGGTTTAAAAAAAAAAGAAATAAAACATACCATTCATTCTCACAAATGGCTTGTGTATTAGAGTCATGAATGATAGGGAGGAACTAAAGTTTCATTTAAAAATCTAAGAATTATAGTTTCTGAAGGTCTACCAATCAAGGTTTCAGTTTTGGTATGTGGGTTGAAAAGGTGAGCACGATTCTGTTTGTCCTTGATGAACTCACAGTTTTCTGGGGAACAGGCATAGAAAAAATTGAAATCACACAGAGTACTATAATAAAGAGATGGGGTATGTGACTGGGGTGCTGACAACTTTTTCTCAGAGAATTGAGGATAGCTTCACAGTAAAGGCTGCTGGCTCTAGAGGAAACAAGCAGGTTAACAGAAAGACAAGAATTTGGGGAACAGCATCTCAGATCCATGAGGCAGGCTGTACAAAGCCAAAGAGTTGTTCAAACTCTTAGTCTGTTCAGGGACCCGTGTGAAGTTCATTACACAGATATTGTCCTCAATACAGTGGTGAAAAGAAAGATAGTCAAAAGGTTTTTCTGCGACTTGACAGGATAAAGGCAGTGTTCAAGAATTCAGTAAATTATATGCTAGAGAACGTGGGTATTTATTACCTCAGAAGTTCAGAATGACCCAGTGAAAAGATGGTGATTTTAAAATATTTGTTTGGGATGCAGTTTTATAGTTTTCCAGACATAGCAGGTACATAATTATATACTAATAAGTAAAGTGAGATAAGTTAATGAGAAAATAGCAATTTGAAATAGGCCTCCTTTACATAATAATGAATTCACTTTAAATGTAAAAGCACTTTGAAGTTTGAGAACTAATTACTGGATAAAGAAAATGAAGTAAAGTAAAAGGGCTTTTAATGTCTTTAATGATTTTGAAAATGTCAGTAATTTTGAAGTGATTCCATTTCCTCAAACATTAAACCTTAAATAATTTAGAACTGTGTATGCTTAGTGATACATCTATCCCTGTTCATTCTATGGTTATCTCAATTACAAATTAATAGAATCTTAAAGATTTTGATATATTTTATTCTTAAATTGTTTACCAGTTTACAAAACACAAGGACAATTGCGCTCTGAAAAGCTATATAATTACAAGATGTTGAAATCCATGGGTAATTCATCATATTTTATTTGGGGTTTATCATTCCTGAACATAAAAGACAAAATAATAAAGAGGAGAGAAATTGTGAGGCAGTGAAAATTTGTTTTTAATACACTGTTCTTTCCTTTTATTCTAACTGTACTCTCTCTCACTCTCATTTTTCTGAATGAAATGGAGGGAATTACATTTTCTGGAGCTGTCCTTAAATTCAAAGAGGGGAGGCCGGTCATGAAGTGCAAGGTGGCAGCAGACAACTGGGCAGAATGTGTTGAGAGGCCTTCTCATCTTTTTTCATTCAAACATGTGTGCAACTATCTCACTACCTCAACCTAGGATCAGTTGTAGAGAATGGTGATTTGGTGTGTTTCTCTAACCACAGCCTAAAATTCTGAGTATTTTCAGAGTTCAGGCATATGTAACAAATATGTGAGGTTGGACAATGGTAAAACAGGATCAACAGGATGGAGACACATACCTGCTTAAAAACACTTACATTCCAAATGTTTTGAGAGTCATTTTTTGTGTATTGTGCTATTGGCCTTAATTTGTGTCTCTTACTCCAGGGAATATAATTCTTTCCTGTAACTCATTTCTGGTGAGAAGTCCATTCTAGGGAGACACACACAACATGGGCTTCATGATGGCTAAGATCTTAGGGCTATTTCTTCTCAAGCTCTTTTCTGCCTTCCTGTCTACTTTCAGGGAATATTTCAGGCAGTTTGATGAAGTTACCACTGACTTATTTTACCTATAATTTATTTATTTGCATATGGATCTGTGTATGCCTTAGTTATCATCAGATTTATTTCGAACCACATTGATTATGGAACTGAATCCAGTCCAAGCTTTGGGGTAGAAAGGTTGAATGTAATAGAGATAAAAACTTGGAGTATGAATGCTTATAGGTCTTTTTCATTACTTTGTCACATTTGATTCCTATAGCAACTCTAGGAAGTGGTTCAGATGTGTACTATTGTGCATGAAGAAACTCAAGAGTAAATGATTTTTCTGAAGTTTCCTAGAGTAAGTAAGGAACAGAGAACCTTGAATTAATTTATAAATTTTTTTCATTTAGGTTCTAATATCTTTTTCTTCCTCTAAATAACACTCCAAAATTTTTTTCATTCTTCTCCTCTTTATGTATTTCTTCCTCTGCTCTTTCTCTCTACCCACTTGGCACTTGTTGCCTATAAGAGCAAGAACACTAAATTTAGCTGGTTGTATGACTGACAGGTCAAGGGAAATTAAGTCTTCAGTAGAATCTAATGGAAATTCTGGGTCTTGGAGGAGAATTGGTTGGGTATTGGAAAGGCAGATAGGTAGCAGTGAGCTGAATGGAAAAATTTTTAAGAAACTGAATTTTTAATTAACTTGCTGTTTAAAATATTGTATTAATCTAGGTGCTTAGCTTCTTTTCTGAAACTAAGAAATTCTTATTTTCTATTCATGGGAGCCTCATTTCTTCCCTTTCCATCATCCTGTTCCATGCTCGAATTTGGTCTTATAAATGTTGGGTTAGAACTGGGCTGATGGTCATCCATGTGCAGAGAAAACATGATGGGTCTTAATTTTCTGCACTAGTCCATCTGTTAATAGAGAACGCAATATTCTCTTTTGGTCCATTGCAAATTAAGCCAGAGTATCTTCACTTTACACGAAGAAATACACAGCAAGGGGTGACGACTCAATAAAAAGAGGTGTGAGATAAAGTGTAAGACAGCTCACCAAGATGTACAAACAAAATAATTATTCTGTCTTGTGTAATTTTCCTTCAACCTCTTATCCAGCTGGGGGTCCAAATTCTCAAGTGGAGACTAATCTAATTTCACTCTTACCAGCTAAAGGCTGTAATCAATCTCCCTGCTTCGGGCTAAGTATTCACTACACCTTCATTTTACTCAAATGAGTTATTTTAGGAAAACAGTGATTTCTTGTATTCAAACAAGGCTGGCCACTGTAGTTTAGTCTATGGGGTTAGAATTAGCCAATCCTAATTCTAGCCCCAAAGCGGGATTTTCATCATTAAAATGGGAATTATGAAATTCTCAAGCCAAGAGTTAAGTGGCTTATGATTTGTTTTTGTAGTTCAGTAGATGTTTGTAGTTAGCTTTGCAGACAGGATTCAAACGAAAGAGCCAAAAGTATCTCAGTAGCATCAGCATCCCAATGAGGATTGGAATCAATTGAGTAATGTCCAGAGGGAAGTGAACACAGAAGGACTGTAGCATTTGTACGTCAGTCTGGGCCATTTTATTACATTATGTGCTATAAACAATCACTTTTAAAACTAATCACACATATGTCTTCTGTTTCCTTGCTTGTCTAAATTTTAAAAAGTCATTTAACACATACTTTATCAATTTTAGTCTCTTATAGATAACCCCCCAAAGGCCCTGTGATTGAGAGGATAGACAATTAAATTCATATACTCTAAAAGTATGCTATTTTTCCAATTCTGTGCTAATTTCTCTTTCTTTGAATTTTATCCTTAAACATTCATCCTGTTCCTTTTTTTCTTGTTTTCCGTGATAAGTTTAGATTGGGAATTATGTGTTGCTATTCACTGTTCTATATGAAATTCCAAGAGAAATGATTTTCTCCTTTTTTTGTGAGTATGTGCTTTCACATGGCAGTGGACTGGACTTTAAATACTAGTAGGGCTGACTTTCCAGACACTGTTTTTTGGGGGAAACCTCCCTTCTCCTGAAGGGTGAGCCCCTGGAAGGGCAGCCTTTTTGGAAGCAGAGAGATACATTACTCTGTGCTACATAGCTAGCATTTTTTCCTTAGCTTATAGGTTGGTTCTTAGCTTAGAATCATCTCTTCTGACAGTGAGTGACAGTTAATGTCAGATGTTTAGGAGGAGGTGCAGTAGGAAAACTCAGAGGAGAAAATTACGTTGCAATTCATTTTTTTACAATGCAGAATGTGGCAGCTTGTGTATAGGTTGTGTCCAGAAAGAGATAATTTTAGTTGAAGCTTTATGTTAAATCCAAGATTTTTATTCTAATAGAAGTGTTAGAATATATAAAATGCCATTTACTAAATCAAAATGTGTTGTCAGAGTAATTTCTATTTCATCGCACTGCATCAGTTACTTTAAGGACACAACTAAAAACGAGAGAGAGAGACAGAGAGAGAGAGAGAGAGAAGAAAGCATGCAATCTGTCTTCAAGGGAAAGAAACATGAGTAGCACATTTAAAAAATATTGGGCCAAAACACACAGGAGTAAATTACTGATGTCTACAATAGAATGGAAGATACCATTCCCCAGTTAATTTAATACACATTGTTGAGCAGATTGGTTGTGTCAGTCAATGTAATGTAATTCAGTCTTGAACACTATAGTTTTGTTTGCCCTTCATGAATATTATATTTTAATTTAAACTTTTGTATGGAAGATAAACTTTATCTGGTTACAGGTAGGTAAGACTTTGATTAGACAGAGATGGGTTCTCTAACAATTACGGAGAATTTAAAGTATGTTCATTATAATAATCATTTTCCATAGATAACATAATGTAATAATGACAAGGATAATGATTTTGCAAGGTAGGCTTATTTTTCCCTTTTTACTAGTGAAATAAATAAAGCTCTCACCAAAAGTATAAGATTGTTTTGGGATATGGACTTACTATTCCTGAGCCCAAGTTCATGATCATTCAGATCAACTCTAGCAGCACTTTCCATGTGGAAGAGCAACACAATCAAAGTCACACAGAACAAAGGTTCGTGCATGGAGTGGCGATGGGGACGGGGAGCTCCCTGAGGAAGAAGAGCGAGGTGACTTGGGTTACAGAAAATGGAGCAGAAGCCAACCTTTGTTCTTGAATAATTATATTTCAAGGAAAACAGATTGATTTAATTTGTTGTAAGACAGAGATAGTATTTTAAAAATGTGTATAGTGTGGAAAGAGCCAGGGAAGTGGGTATGAGGGGCACCTCATTAACTCTGTTCTCTAGGCTTCTTTCTGACTACCTCTTCTTATGTTCTCTGTGGTCATGACTTTATGTTGGATAGCTAAAATTTATGAGTGTCTATACATTTATCTTTCAGATTACTGTGGCTATTTCTCATCTTTCTACATCATGACTTTCAATTTAACCTATTGCTGGGATACTTAGGAACTCAGTAATTCATATTCAGATATCTAAATGAATGCATTTGATTAACTCAGTCATTCTGTAGCAGAGTATATCAGTCAAATTCAAATCAATAGACAGAATCTATATAAAAACTAGAAATAGGTGGTTTGATATACATCAGGTTGCTTGTACCAACTAGGGAGTGTTTATTAAATAAAAACTGACATATTCCTAGGTATCTGTGATGGTTAATCTTGACTGCCAACTTGATTGGATTGAAAAACACCTAGAAAACTAGTAAAGCACACTTCTGGGTGTGTTTGCCAGGGTGTTTCCACAGATGATTGGCACGTGGGACAGCATAATAATGGGGGAGACCTGCCCTGAATTTCAGTACCATTCAATAAGGTTCCAGATGGAACAAAAACAAGGAAGAAGCCTGCTAGCTCAGTCTTTCTGGCTCTTTCTTTATCTTCCTGTTTCCTAGCTACCTTTCCATCATGATGTTCTGCTTTACTTTAGGCCCAAAACAGTAAAGCCCACTGAAAACTGAAACCAATGAGCCAGAACAAATCTTTCCACCTTTAAAATGATGAAGAGCTGGCTAATATAGAATCTAGGAGCCACCTGTGTTTGTAAGCCAGTGGGTATGTTCAAGAAAGATCTGAAAAGACCCTGAACTCTTTGTAATGACCTGCCAGTTCTGTTCAAGCAGGAAGTGAAAGCTAAGACAGAGCTACAAAGTGACAGGCTGAACTTTCAAGATGTGCTACGAAACACAAAACCTCTTAGCAAAGACTAGAAGACTTACTAGCTTTAGGCATGTATGGAAATTTTTGTACAGTCATTAAATAACCAAGTAAAGACTTCAGTTACCAAACATGACAAAGAATGCAGATATCACAGATTTTGTCCAGTGACTAAACAAACAAATAGTACAATAAAGAGCAAAAACAATAAGCACCAAGAGGTTGAAAATACTTGCTTTCCAGAGTGGCCACATTATATTATTAAAACTATTAAAACTATTTTTTTTGTTTTTTAAAAAAATCACAAATCCAGTTTCAATAAAATATTATAATACATACAAAGAAATGAGAAAGTATGGTCCAATACATTATTAAGCAAACATACAATAGAAGCTGTCCTTGAGAAATCCAGACACTGGACGACTTATACTTTTAATTAGCTATCTTCAGGCAGGTGTGGTGGTGACACCTGTAATCCCAGCACTTGAAAGGCTGAGACAGGAGGATTGCTGCAAGTTCAAGGCCAACCTGGACTACATGGTGAGACTTTTTCTCAAAAAAACCAATAAATAGATAAATAAGCTATCTTCAAAAGCTAGATGAAAAAATTCAAGGTGAAGTAATATTTTACCAAATAGATTATTTCAATAATGATAGGATTTATATAGATGAATCAAATAGAAATACTGAAAATGAAAAATACAGTGAATATAATAATTATGTCACTAGAAGGCATCAATAGCAGATTTGACTAGGAAGAAGAAAGAATCAATAAATTTGAAAATAGGTTTATTGAGATTATCTAGTCTGAGGAGTATAAAGAAAAAATGATAGCAAAAAATAAAAAGAGCTTCAGGATCCATGAGAAATCATGAGAGTTAAAGAAGGGGAGGAGAGAAAGAAACACTGTAGAGCTTCAGCCAGAGCGTACTCAAGAAAAGTTTGTAGCTATATATATTTCTACCTTCAGAGCAATATTTTAAATTAATAAACTAGCGTCCACTTCAATCAATTTGAAATATAAAGAAAATGAAATTCAACACATCGTAAGAAGTAGCAAAATTTAGAAGTAAACAGAAGAAAGTATCAAAAAAGAGTAAAATCAATAAATTCAGAAATTGTTTGCAAAGAATGACAACCTTTTGACATTACTGACCTAGAAAAATTAGAAAACTCACATTACTAAAATAAGGAATGAAAATGGGATATTACTATTACTTTCAAGAGTTAGAAAGGATTTTAAAGGGATATTGTAAACCATAAAACATCATATGCCAAAAAATTAGAAAATTTAAATGAAATTGAAAAATTCATAGAAAGATACAACCTACTGAAACTGACTCAAGAGAAAATTGAATTAGTAATAAAGTAAAGGAGCTCACAAAGAAAACCCTGGACTAGATGGCTTCATTATGGAATTCTAATAAACACTTAAAGATCAATGGAACAGTAAAGATTATTTACCTGACTAGAGATACAAAAATTATCAAAAAATGCTAGCAAACTGAATCCATCAACATGTGAGTAACACATTATGATTAAGAGCCATTTATTCCAGGAATGGAATTTGGTTCAGCAGATGAAAGTCAATTAATTTGACATACCACATGCTACGGTTTGTGTCTGGAGTGTCCAAACTCCAGAGGCTTGTGTGTTAAAGGCTTGGGCTCCAGGTAGGCACTATTTGGAAGGTAACGGAAGAGGCGAAGCTACACGGGACATCTTCCAGTCATTGGGACATGCTCTAGAAGGCAAGAGTGTGACCCCCCCTTCTCTTTCCCTCTTTCATGTCCCAGTCATGAGGTGGCAAGTTCTGCTCTGCCATTTACTTCTACATGATGTACTGCTTTGCCACAGGCCTAAACAGGGCCAATTGATCATAGCCTGGGACCACTGATGTCAAGAGCCCAAATAAACCTTATTTATTTATAAGTTGGTTTTCTCAGGTGTTTGTTATAGTAATGGACAGCTGACTAACACAACAGATATAGAAAAAAAGAAGGAAAGGGGTACGTGATCTCAAGGGGTGAAAAAAGGCATTCATTAGGTTAGATCCAGCACCTCTTGAGATGAGAAAAGAAATTAATACATTAAATCCAATACTGATGGTTTTGACTAAAGAAAACAGCCTAGAAAGTATAGGAACTTCCTTAACTTGATGAAATATTTATGAACAACCCATAGCTAACTATTTAGTGATGAAACTTACAGTACTTGTTCTGTAAGACTACGAGCAAGACAGTGATGTTCACTCTTAGCACTTCTATTCAATATCATACTGGAAGCTTATCTAGGAAAATGGTCAAAAAACAATGAAAGGAAATGCATCCAGAATATAAAGGAAACTACCCTAATTGCATACAGCATTATTTTATGTATGGAAAATCCTGAACAATAAAAAAGAACAATTAGAAAATTAAGTTCAAGAATATTATAGAATATACTAATCCAAAATATGAGTTATATATTCATACCTGGCAGTAAAAAAACTAAAAATGATTTTGAGAAAACCATTCTACTTAAAATAGTTTTGAAATCTAAATATTTAGGAATAAACTTAAGACTTTGCTTTTAGAGAACTATATAACTTTGTTGAAAAAAATTAAAAGAATGAAGAAAACTAAAGAGTATCTAATGTTCATGAATTGGAAGATTTAATATTGTTAATATAACAGTAATCCTCTGATTGATCTACAGATTCAGTATAACAGTCAAATTTCAGTCACGTTTTAAAAAATGATTTTTAATTGACATATAATAACATATTTATGGGATATATATTTATTGAATGCACTGTGATGTTTCTGTGGTGTATACACTGTATAATTTGAATGTTCTTATTAGCTGCCTTTGTTTTACAAAATTTGACAAATTTTTGTAAAAATTCATACTTTAAAATTCAAGGGACCTTGAGTATGTCCTTTCCTTGCAATGTTGCAAGAAAAAAAAAACCACACATTTTAAGTATTTGATGCCAAATATTACTACAAATTTTTAGTAATCAGGACACTGCTGTGTGGATCAATCAAATAGAATTGGGATTCCAGAAATAAATGCATCCATCCACATTAATGGAGTCTTGACAAAGATGCTGGTAACATTTCATGGGGAATATAATGGCTTTTTCAGAGAAAACAAGGTTATCTGCTTGCAAAAGAGTAGAGTTGGACCTCTTTCTCATACAAAATACAAACACATAGGGAAAGGAGGGAGAGAGTAGAGTAAGTAGATTGAAAATGATCATTATATATTATATGCATGACCAGTTCTCTAAAATGAACATCCCTATTCTGTATTACAGACATGTACTAATTTAAAAAACTAAAAGTAAATGAAAGACCTAAGTGTAAAAAAACTATAAAAGTAAATATAGATGTAAATGTTCACGACTATGAGCTAGACAACAGTTTATTACATATTATAACTAAAAATAAGCCAATGGAAATAGATTGGAGGGAGAGTGTCTTGCTACCTAGAAGAGGAGTAGATGTGGTTAAAGATGGCAACGCTGAGGCCACAAAAAATATAAAAATAAATAAATAAATAAAAACTGGACAAGTGAACTTCATCAAAATTAAAAAGTTTGGTAAGCCAATGGACACTATTCAAAACAATGAAAGACAACAGACAGAATGAGAGACAATATTTCCAAATCACATATCTAATAAGACTGTTATTGAAAATTGTGTATTAAAAATATATAAAGGGACCTTACAACTTTACAATAAAAAGAAAAATACACCGTTTAAAATAGTTCAAAGATTTGAGTAGACATTTCTCCACAAGCGATTTAGAAATAGCCATCAAGTCCATGGAAAGATGCTTAATGTTATTAGTCATCAGAGGAATGCAAATAAAAATGCATTAACAAACTACTTTGCATCCATTGGAATATCTATATTCAAGGAAACAGTGTTTATTATCAAGGATGTAGAGAAATTGTAAACCTTATACATTGATATACATTGATGTGTCCATGAATGTAAAATGATGCACAAACCATGGACATTAGCACTGATATCCTTAAAAGTTAATCATAGAGTTACCATATGATCTATCAATTTCATTCCTAGTATGCCTAAAGGAATTGAAAACACATATTCAAACAAAAGCTTGTATCTGAATATTTAAGGCAGAATTAATAATGATGGTAAAACATAGAAACAAACCAAATGTCCATCTGATGTATAAACAAAATGTGGTATAATCATACTGTGGAGTATTATTCAGCAAAAAAAGAAATATTTACACATGTTACAACATGAGTGAACCTTGTAAACATGCTGCGTATGAGAAGCTAGACACAGAAGGCCACATGTATGGTATGATTGCATTGATATGGCATGTCTAAAATAGGCTTCCAGACAGATATCCACAGATTTATGATTAGTGGTCACCAGATTCTGGTTGGAGAGACAATGGGAGGGACAGTATGGTGAATGTGGGTTTTTTTTTTTTTTTTGGCCTCCTCAGTATTTTGGAATTAGATAGTGGTGTTACACAACCTCGTGACTACACTAAAAAATTGCATTGTGCATGGGTGAATTTTAGGCTATGTACATAATATCTGAAGGCTATACAAAAATTGTAAACTACAAAAGGAGTTGGATTAATGCAGAACTGGAAATAAAAAAGAGAATTCTAAAGACTAAAGAAATGGCAATAGAAAGTAGCCTCTACCTCTAAGGTTCAATGACCCAATGACCAGGAAGATGAGCAAGATATCAAAAATCTTCCTAAACTGTACTTCAGATCTGAGAGGAAACAACCATGAATAAAGAATGGTGGAGAAATCACCAAGATACTGCAGCCAGACACACTAGAAATCTGCTTTGTGGAACATCAAAGGAAGTTGCCTACAGGCATTTCTGTGCTTTATAACTTATTACAAATCTTCTGAAAGGTCTCCAAGAAGAGTGTTCACTGGAACGTACCTTGACTCAAAGAATTTCTGGAAAAGAACTATTGGCCACTGAGCTCTAGAGAGACCATCAGCAGGGCAAGAAACTGGGAGAAGAATGACTCAGATCTGGGAACAGAATACCTGTCTCAAGTAATGTTCCTCCACTGCTCTCCACCAATACTGCTGAACAGAGGGCCCGATGGCCTGAGAGGAGTGTTTAGGGGGCTGCTCTGTTACTTTACATCTGGAGATGAAGAATGGAATTGGTGTTGAGAGGGAATAGGATGGCAAATGACATAGTTAACTGAACAGCTTACAGATTGAGGTGCTTCTGGTCCTGTGGATCATTGAGCAAGAGGTTCTTTAAAGGGGACCTTGGGCAGACACAAACTAGCGTGATTCATTTCATACCATAGCCTCTTGGGAAACACGTTAGTTTATCGTGTGATTGTCTAATGTGCCCTGTCTCTGAGGAGTTTGAAGAAAACATATTCAGGAATGAGATCATTTGAAACATTGATTCTAAATAGCTTAAAACAACCAGTTGGTCAAATCATTTATTTGTAATATAGTAATTACAGGCTAATCCATATTTAGCCTCTGGAATAAAAAAGTTCTAATTTCTGCCTACCTTCCTCTCACTTCCACCTATTTTATGAAACAGATTCTCACTGTGGGTATCTCCTGAGGCTGCTTCTGGAACAATTTCCTACATATGCAGTTTTCTAGCAAAAACGTGGTTGGTGTTTACATTAATTTTCTTTTGCTTAACATAATAAAATTCGTAATAACAATAAATAACACCTATCATTTCTATGGTGTTTAAAGTTTGCCAACTATTGTCATGTATACTACCCCATTAGTAGAACCACAATGAAAAATAACTATAATTGGAACCAAAAATACATTTTTGTGCAAATAAATGTCTCAGTTACTTTTCTGTCATTGCTGAGACAAAATACCTGACACTCAAAGTTAGGGGAGGAAAGGTTTACTTAGGTCACAGTTTGTAGAGGTTTCAGTTCACAATCAGCTGGATCCAACATAGGGTGGCATGGCTGACAGGCAGAAGGCAGCAAGGTAAGCTAGAGAGTAAGCAAGGGGCCTAAACAGCTTCTTCCTTTCCCTTATATCTTATCCAGGATACTAGGATTAGGGTGATGCTAAACCAATCAGTGGATTGATTTAGTAATCACACACTCTAGATCCAGCCACCTCTGATCCAGCCACCTCTAACCACATGAGGCTTTGGGGGGATATCTAGACACAAACTATAACATTCTGCCCCTGGACCCCCAAAGACTCATGCACATCCCTTTATGCAAAAGGCATTTAGTCCATCTCCAAGAGTTGCCAAACTCCTAACAGTCTTAGTGTTACTGAAAAATCCAAATCCAAAGCCTCCTCTGAGATTTAAGACAAGCTCTTAGCTGTGAGCCCCTGTACAAATTAAAAGGATGTTAAACAGTTCCAACATACAGTGGCACAAAATAAACATTTCCATTCCAAAAGGGTTAAAAAGGAATGGGACCAAAGCAATTCTGAAATCCAGCAGGGCAAACATTAAGTCCTGTAGTTCCATGTGCAGCATCAGAGGCAATCTGTAGTGAAGTCTGAACTCCAAAGGGTTTTGGTGACTCTGCTCCTATGGTACTTCCAGTGGTGGCAGCTCCTGTGGCTTCTCTCTTGGGCTAGTTCTGCTCCCTTCTTGCAGTTTTCCTCAGGTGATCTGGATTCCTGGGTTCTCCAAGCTTCTGGGGTCTCCAGTGCACCTTTGGCTTCACACTGACAGCTTGACACACTGCCCTCTCAGGGGCACACTGCCTGGCCTCCCAGGCCTTCTTCTGCAATCTGGGTGGAAACCTTCCTGACTCCACAACGCTTGGATTCTGCATGAACATAAAACCAGGGCCATGGGGATGATGCCAGGGTCTGCTGCCAGCTGCAAAAGAAGCTAAGCTTCCTTCTTTCTTGTCGGTAGGGGTCCTGTGCCTGGATTGCTGAGCACTCTGAACCAAATCCTTGGGACCAACTTCCCTAGACTGCCATCATTCTGGAACATGGTGCTCTGGGACTTTCTTCTCAAAGCAAAGTCTTTCACCTTTCCAACTCCGAAGCTGCAAAGGATGGAGTCCTACTCTTTCCTGTGATATCATTGGACCATCTTTTCTCTCATCTTCTGAAATACCTTGCTTTTTCTTGCTAGTCTCTTCAGCAACCAGTTTCTCCTCTTTTCTATTTTTGTAGGCAGCAACTTTACTGGAGCTTCCTTTCTGGCCAAACTCATATTTTTAATCATTCTGCTGGGCTCTTTGCTCTTGATTGTCAACATAAATCTGGCTAAAGGCCCCCAACAATAGCCATGCCGCCGCCTCAACATTAGACTGCCTTGAAATTTCTTTTGCAAGATTAATTAGTTTGCCGCCCTTAACCTTGGTTTAGGCAAAATCTCTGGACACAAGCAAAATGCAGACAAACTTTCTGCCAGCCTCTAACACACATGATCTGGAGTCAAACAGCCAATGCTGTCCTTCCCAGCGGAAGTCTCCCAAGGCTGGTCTGTACCAGCAGCTTTTTTATCAGCACTCTGATCTTCTGAGCTCTGACCAGAATTTCCTGCTATGTACCTACAAAAGCCTTTCGAGGGCTTCTCTTTCAGATGACATTTCCAAATCTTTCCGGACTCTTCCCCTTCCCACAAGCCAGCTCCAAAGGCTTCTGAACCATATGGTCAAGTATAGTCCCAGCAACAACCCCTCTTCTCTGGTACCAGATTCTGTCTTAGTTACTTTTGTCTCGTTGTTGAGACAAAATACCTGGCACCCAAAGTTAGAGGAGGAAAGATTTATTTACCTCACAGTCTGTGGAAGTTTCAGTCCACAGTCAGCCAGATCCAAGGCAGGTTGGCATGGCTGACAGGCAGAAGGCAGCAAGGTAAGCAAGTGGGCAGGCAAGAGGCCTAAATAGTTTCTTCCTGGGCCTTATATTTTATCCAGGCTCCTAGGATTAGGGTGGTGCTAAACCAATCAATGGATTGATTTAGTAATCATATGCCCTTAATCCCAGCATCACACACTCTAGATCCAACCACCTCTGATCCAGCCACCTCTTACCACATGAGGCTTTGGGGGGGACATCTAGACACAGACCATAACAAAATACAAAGTGGTTAAAGATCAGTGGCTGTGTGGTGTGGTAGGAGGAAGCAATGGGTGGGAGCACTGGGGAGGAGGCACAGGAAGGTTACAAAGCAACATGAGGTGACTTTTATGGTGGTGAATATGTTTATTATCTTGGGAGGGCATTCTGGCTGGTAAGTTAGTAAATTGTACATAATATGTTTGTTTTATTATATGTCAAATATAGCACCATAAAGTTATTTTTTGAGATCTTACTTTTAGAGCCAGATGTGGTGGCACAGGCCCGTAATCCTAGCACTCTTTGAAGCAGGAGGATCACAAGTTTGAGCTCTGCTTGGGCAACTTGGTGACTTAGCAAGAACCTGTCTCAAAATTAAAAAAAAAAAAAACAAAACATAAAAAAAATAATGTATACAGGGCTGGGGATGTGGTTCTGTGCAAAGGTACTGAGTTCAATCTTCAATAGTAGAAAAAAAAATCTTATTTTAAGTTCTGTTCTCTACCACATAATCACTGCATTTATTCTAATGATTTATGCAATCCCATTCTCAGGTTAGTTATTTGTAAAATGGTTAAATAATTGTTACAACATCTTCCTGTGTACATATCATAGGATAGAACTTAAAAATTCTTTGTAAATGGTAAGGTGTCTTATATTTGTGACTTATTAACAAGGGATTTATTCCACTACTGATTATTTTATGAAGCAGAAAATCTGAGGCATTTCTACATGAGTCACTCAGGGAGAAAGGGGAATCCAACATGGCCGAAGAGAGGAGGAGCAACATTGGAGTCGTTCCATGAAAATTGTCTAAAATCCAAGTAACTCAGAGTTCCCTGAGGGACATACATTCTTATTTCAAAACCAACCTGAGACAAGAGACCTATAGACTGAGCAAGACTTAGACATAGGTCTATATGGACAGGTGAAGCAGTGCAAGAGGCTACCAGCAGGGACCAAGCAGGCGTGCTCAGACCTTGCTTCCCATGTGGGGGGATTGACCCCAGATGGAGGGAAACTGACATGCTTAGATCCTGCTCCCCATGCCAGGGAATGACCCTGGGTGAAGTGGAACCAGCCAGCATGCTCAGACACCACTTCCTGTACTAGGGGGTGACTCCAGTGGGCAGGGAACTGGCCTGTGCACTTGGACCCCACTTCCCACATGGGGTGGGGGGGTGGGTCTGGCTGAGGGGGAACCCACAGGTGCATGTTGATTCTATTTTCTGTGCCATGGGGCAACCTAGGCTGGCATGGAATTGGCCAGTGCATGCAGACCCACTTCCCAGGCTTGTGTTTGTGGGCCAGAGCTGACACTGACAAGAAAATCCTGAGGACCTGAAAAACTGTAGTGCTGAGACAAGCTTCAGCCATGTGGGAAAGATTTGAAACAGAAGACCCCTGGATTTCTCTCTCTCTCTTTTTTAATATCACTGGCACACAGAAGGTGCCCAACCAGGAAATTGCAGAATCTGCTCCTTCCCTCCAAACAGCAGCAAGGATTTCTTTCTTTTTTCTTTTTTTTCTCCCAGTCATATCTATTGACTACTGGAACCTCTGTCGATGGCAAAATGATGATCTGCATCAGCGTCAGTGGGCATTGGTGAAAGAGAACAATGCCACTACACCCTGCCCTGCTTTCAACAGGTGGGTGGGAAAAGGAGAGGGATACAGGTCTGCAATTTGCCATAGGGAAACTTTCCTGGACTGCACCCTACCCTTGCAGCAACCCTACACCCTGCAGCTCCTTGGGCTGGTATCTGTGAGTGCACCGCTCTGCACCACTCTGCACCAGCACTGCCCTGTTTCTGGAGGCCAGGAGAGAGGAGAAAGGAATGCCAGGGGCATGGATCCAAGGAGGCTGTGAAAGAGCCAGGAAGTGCCAACCGTACCCACACAATGGAGAAAAAGTTGCAGAGACATAAAGTATAAGGAGATGTGGGCAGGCCACCAAGGGACTCCCAGAGAGCTGGTGGCTGAAAACTCTGCCCCAGACTTGGCACCTGGAGGCCAAGACCAGCATAGTACCCAATGCTAACCACTGCAGATTTGGTGGGACTACTCAGCACAGATTTGGGCTCTGGCTTGGACACTAACACAGAACCATGGAGATCAGAGGAATTTCACTATACATACATTTTTTTTAATTTTTCTTTTTCATCTGGTTACCTATTTCTTTAGTTCTGTTTTCTGCCTGCTGTTTTTTGTTGGTGTTGTCTAGGTTTTCACTTTTATTGTCTTCTATTTTATCTATATCTTTCTCTTTTTTCCTTTTTTCCTTCCTCAATTTCCTCTTCTGATTTTCTCTCTCTCTTTTTTCTCCTCTCTTTCTTTTTTCATGTGAGCAAATATTATCTAGATCTTCTAAAGTTTGCTCCAGTATTTTCATCATTCACTCTTCCTATCCTGTTTACTCCAACTACCCAAAGCCTAAGTGATCTTCTTTTATCCTCCAGCCTTGCATCTACTATAGTTCTGTTCATTTACTGCTCTACCTATCCCTATCCCCCTTAATCCCCTCCTTACACAAAGGGTAAAAACCACTCTACTAATGGGAAAATCACTGCATACAAATCCTGGTTTATGTTGTATTTTGTTATATAACTGTAGACCTTGCTCCTTTAATTAAAAGTGCAAAATTAAGAGTTACCACAGTATGTCAATTTTACGAATGTGATTGATGCTATTGTTATTGCTAATGTACTACTATTGCTAATGTACTACTATTGCTAATGTACATACCTGTTTCAATCAGTTGTACTTTCTTGATTACTACATACACTATGTACATAGTGTGCATAGTGTACATAGTGTACTTGATTTCTTGTACACTATGATTATCTGGGGTCATAATGATTAACATAGTACAGCATCAAAAATACTAAAAGCTTTGCCAAACAGACAGAAACTTCTTATCTCTATTAAATCTGGAAAGTAGGATCTTGAGACAGACAAAAAAAGCCAAGGACCACTTTTACCTAGAAGACATCTCTGAGGAATAGACATTTTTTAGGAAAGTCTTGATACTTGTTTTAAAGTAACCTACCATAAATAAACTATGAAAATCAACACAAAAAACAAAATACAAGCAAAGTGTGTGTGTGTGTGTGTGTGTGTGTGTGTGTGTGTGTATAGAGAGAGAAAGAGACAGACAGAGAGAGAGGAAAAAAATGACAAGAAACAGAAGTAAACTAGTAAAATACAATCCTGACCCCAAGACCCCCCAGGAAAAAATTCAGGAGACAATGAAATAAGGGAAATAAATAGCCACCAATGGAATGCTCAGAAACAATAGCGGCAGAAATTTAAAAACAGATGAATGAGGGTACAGAGAACATCAGATTAGAAATAATTGCTCAAGTTAAAAAAGAGATGATGATAATAATGAAAGACCTGCTTAGTGAATTCAGAATAGATACAGATAAAGAAAAACAGAGGAGCTTAGGAAAACAATGGAAAATTTGAACATTCAAATCAGGAAAGAAATGGAACCCATGAAACATTCAAACAGATATTCAAGAGATCAAAAATTGTCTTGAAAGCATATGCAGTAGTTAGAATGAAAGCAAAGACAGCATTTCAACTCTAGAAGACAGGACTGCAGTTAATGACCATGAAAACAAAGACTTCTTAAAATTGGCTAGAGACTATGAAAAACTCAATCCAACAGCTGTAAGATGTTTCAAAGAAGAGCAATATAAGAGTGATTGGAGTGAATGAAAAAGCAAGAGACAGTGCAAATGACATAAAAAATTATTCACAGAAGTAATGACAGAAAACTTCCCAAACATGAGAAAAGAATTTGACCTACTGATAAGTGAGGCATATGGAACCCCAGTGAGCCATGACCAAAATAAATCTACACCAAGACATATAATAATTAAGATTCCAAGGGCTGGGGATTTAGCTCAGTGGTTAAAGTACTTAACTTGCAAGTACAAGGCCCTGAGTTCGATCCCCAGCACCAAAAAAAAAAAAAAAAAATTTAAGATTCCAGAAATTCAACACAAGAACAGAATATTGAAAATTGTTAAAGTAACAAATCACCTACAAAGGAAACCCATCAAAAATCATAGCAGATTTCTCAACACAAACCCTTAAATCAAAGAGAACATGAAGCAGCATATTTCAAGCACTGAAAGAAAACAATCTCCAACCCAGATTGATGTACCTGGCCAATCTGTCTTTCAAATTCAATAATGAAATAAGATACTTCCACGATGAAGAACAACTGAAGAAATTCATGACCCCCAAACCATTTCTACGGAATATTTTGAAAGATATTCTAGGAAGGGAAAAAAGAGACTGTAATTCCAAGGACGTTAATGAAAAGAATCCACCAGGAAGGTAAGTAGTTGAACAGAGGGGAAAAAACAGAACCAACAACAGAAAAAGACTATGACAAAGATAAATCAATACATAACAGTTATAACCATCAATATAAATGATCTCAGCTCACCAATCAAAAGGAACAGATGGGCAGAATGGATCAAGAAACATGATCCATCAATACGTTGCACACAAGAAACACTTTTAATCCAAAAAGAAATCCACAGACCAAACTTCAAAGGATGGAAAGCAGTAGTCCATACAACAGGAACCCAGAAAAAGCAGGGATAGCTATCCTAATCACAGACAAAATGAACGTAAAGCCAGATCTGGTCAAGTGAGACAAAGAAAGTCACTACATACTTGTTAAAGGAAAACTCCAAGTGGAAGAGATAACAATCATTAATATTTACGCACCAAATACTGGTGCAACTAACTATGTAAAACAAGTAGTAATGGACATGAGCACTCAAATAAACACTAACACAATTATAATGGGAGACCACAACACCCTACTGTTGCAAATAGGTCAACTAGACAAAAAAATGAATAAATAAATAAAAAAAATAAAGAAATACCAGAACTAAACCAAACCTGTGAACAAATGGACTTGGTAAATATCTACAGAGTGTTCCAACCCACAACATCAGAATACACATTCTTCTCAGCTGCACATGGGGTCTTCCCCAAAATAGACCACATACTAGCTCATAAAGCATGCTTAAGTGAGTGCAAAGGAATTGAAATTATCCCATGCATATTATCAGACCATAGTGCAATGAAATTAGAATCAAGGGCCATAGAAACAAACAAACAAAAAATACATAACACATGGAAATTAAATGTCATCCTCCTGAACAACAGATGGATCACAGATGAAATTAAAGAAGAAATTAGGCAGTATGTAGAATTAAATGATAATTCCAGTACAACATACCAAAACTTATGGGACACAATGAAAGCAGTACTATGAGGGAATTCATAGCATTGAATTCTCACATCAGGAAAAGAGAGTGAGCTGAAGTAAACAACCTAATGTTGAACCTCAAACTTCTAGAAAAAGAAGAACAAATTAAACCCAAACCTCGGATGAGAGAAGAAATTATGAAGGTCAGAGCTAAAATAAATGCAGTTGAAACTAAGAAAACAATATAAAGAATCAATGAATCAGAGTTGATTTTTTGGAAAGATTACATAAAATTGAAAAACTCCTAGCCAATAATATCAAAATCAAAGGTAAGAAAAGACTCAAATCCATGCAATCAAAAATTAGAAGGGTAAAGTTACAACTGACCCTGCAGAAATCCAAAAGATCATCAATACTTCAAGAATCTATACTCAAACAACATGGAAAACACTGAAGAAATGGACGACTTCTTAGATACATATCAACTACTGAAGCTGAATGAAGAAGAAATAAAAATACTAAATAACCCAATATCAGCCACTGAAATTGAAGAGGTAATTAAAAACCTACCAACAAAGAAAATTCCAGGTCCTGATGGATTCACAGATGAATTCTGCAAGAAATGTAGAGAAGATCTAATACCACTACTCCTCAAACTATTTAATGAAATTGGAAGAAAACAGTACTCCCAAAATCATTCCTAGAAGCAAGCATTACCCTGATACCAAAACCAGAAAAGGATCCAACCAAAAAGGAGAACTACAGGCCGATTTCTCTAATGAACATAGATGCAAAAATTCACAAAAAGATACTGGTAAACAGAATGCAACAAATTATCAAGAAGATTATACACTATGAGCAAATAGGATTCATCACAGGGATGCCAGGATTGTTCAACATACACAAATCAATAAGTGTAATACACCATATCAAAAAAGTCAAAGAAAAAAAATCACTTGATCATCTCAATAGATGCAGAAAAAGCATAGAACAATATCCAACAGTCATTCATGATAAAGACCCTACAGAAATTAGGGATAAATGGTCTCTTCCTCAATCTGATAAAAGCCAAACATTCAAAAGCTTAAAGCCTTTGTTCTAAAATCTGGAACAAGACAAAGATGTCCACTATCACCACTCTTATTCAATATAGTTCTGGAAACATTAACCAGAGCAATTAGGCAAGAGAAAGAAATAAAAGGAATAAAGATAGGAAAGGAAGAAATTAAATTATCATTATTTGCAGGTGACATGATACTGCACATAGAAGACCCTAAAAGGTCTACCAAAAGACTTCTAGATTTAATAACCAAATTCAGTTGCATAGCTGAATACAAAGTCAACACCCCAAAATGAATAGCATTTCTATATACAATAACAAACTCACTGACAAAGAAATTAGGGAAGCTACATTATTCACAACTGCATAAAAAATGAAATTATTTAGAAATCAATCTAACAGAGAGTGAAAGTTATATACATTGTAAACTACAATACTCTAAAAAAAGGAAATTGAAAGGGATATCAGAAAATGGAAAGATAGCTCATGTTCTTGGATAGGAAGAAACACTGTAGTAAAAATGGTCATACTTCCTAAATTACTATACAGACTTAATGCAATTCCAATCAAAATACCAGTAGCATACTTCATGGAATTAGAGAAAGCAATCAAAAAATTCATCTGGAACCAGAAAAGACCAAGAAGCACAAAAACAATTCTGGGCACCAGGGGCAAGGAAGGGGGCACCACAATCCCTGACTTGAAATTATATTATAAATCTACTGTGATAAAAACAACATGGTAGTGGCAAAAAGACAGACCTGAGGATCAGTGGAACAGGTTAGAAGATGCAGGAACAACTCCAAACACACTCAAATACCTCATTTTTGACAAAGGACCCAAACATCCTCATTGGAAGAAAGACAGCCTCTTTAGTAAATGGTGCTGGAAAAATTGGCTTGCCACATGCCTAAAACTAAAACTAGATACATGTCTCTCACCATGTACTAAACTAAAACTGAAGTGACTCAGAGAGCTAAACATTAATACAGAAACAGTAAATCTGGTGGAAGATAGAATAGGAAGAACTCTTGAAGACATAGGTGTAGGAAAAAAATTTATGAACA
This sequence comes from Hystrix cristata, assembly GCA_004026905.1. Lineage (NCBI taxonomy): Eukaryota > Metazoa > Chordata > Mammalia > Rodentia > Hystricidae > Hystrix > Hystrix cristata. Next base: position 21,989 of record PVJO010005220.1, read on the forward strand.
AAACTCAGACTGCACGGGAAATAATACAAAGAATCAGTGCTTGGGATTGCATCCTGTTAAAGAGCTTTTGCACAGCAGAAGATATCACCAACAGACTGGGACGAAAGCTCACAGGGTGGGAAAAAATTCTTGCCAGCTTTTCCTCAGACTAAGGTCTAACATCTAGAATATATAAAGAACTCAAAAATATCAGAACCCCCCCCCCCCAAATTTAAGGACCCAATCCAAAACTGGGCATCTGAAATGAATAAACACTTCTCAGATGAAGAAATACAAATGACAAAAAAAAAAAAGAAAAATTATTCAACATCACTGGTCATTCGAGAGATGCAAATTAAAACAACAAGATTCCATTTCACTCTAGAGATTATGGTTATTATCAAGAAATTGACTAATGACAAAAGCTGGTGGGGCTGACGGAAAAAAGGAACCTTTCTCAACTGTTGGTGTGAGTGTAGTGTGGTCCAACCACACTGGAAATCAGTGTGGAGATTCCTTAAAAAACTACAACTGGAGATTCCATTCGGCCCAGCTATACCTCTTCCTGGTATCATCCCAGAAGAATTAAAAACATCATACCACTGCGATGTATATACGACCATGTTTATAACAACACAATTTGTAATAGCTAAGTCTTGGAAACAACCCAAATGCCCAGCAACTACTGAATGGTTAAAGAAGATATGGTTTTTAATACAATGGAGTACTACTCTGTCATAAAAAATATAAACTTGAGACATTTACAGGTAAATGGATACACCTTGAGAACATACTCTTAAGTGAAATAAATCAGGCACACAGAATTACATATTAAATTGTTTCTCTAATACAAGAAACCATAAGTGTAAATAAGGACAAAAAGGTATAATAGATATTGTGAAAAAGAAAGACAATATTCAAATGGGAAAAGAACTAGAGAAGGATTCGGGGAAAGGAAAGAAGGCAATGAGAAAAGAAAAGAAAAAGAAAAAATGTAAAAATGTAAATAAAGTTGTTGTAAATAAGGAGAGGTGGAGTGGAAGGGAGGGGTGGGGAAAAGGGGCAAACCAAGATATACCATGTACAGGTACAAATTAACTATGATGAATGTGATCATTACGTTTATGTACAACATACCAATACAAGTTCTTGGTAAAAAATTAAAAAAAAAAGTCACTCAGAAAAAAATTTTTTTTTTACAAGATACCAGCTACTGAAAAAAGATAGGAGAAAAGAGAGAGAATGAAGCAAGTGAGAGTCACAGAATTAAAAAGACATACCAAGGTTGATTGATATTCCTGACAAATGTTTTGAAATTTCTGTTTTACTAACCAGTTCACAAAATTAGGAGGACATTCACATGATAAACTTTAACAGTCTCATAATCCACCACAGTTCCTGTGTATTCTGAGAAAGTGGTCCTCTAAATTAGTAATTTAATATTTGCATCTGTATATTCTTACAATTAAGGTGAAAGTTATTTTAACATATCACCTTAGAAAAAAGTGTATGTGTGATTTAAAATGTAAAGAGGAAGTCAGAACTCTTATCTGTTAGGTATATCAGAGCTACAGGAATGTAGAAATCTAGACAGTAATACCATCAAGAGAAACAGATCCATGGAGTAGGGAATAAACCCATCTAAGTTTAAATGATTTTCGACAAAATGTATGTGTAATGTACATGTACCAACTCCACCCAAGGACTACAAATATTACGTATTACAAACATGTACCAAAAAAAAGGAAGGAAATCAAGTTGGGAGAGAATGTAAAATGGATGAAAAAAAGGAATTAATATGTATTATGTACATGTACCAACTCCCCACAAGGATTTTAAACATTGCATGCTACAAACATTTAGTAATAAAATAAAATATTTATAGTAATATACAATAATTAAATATCCCCAAGAATGTTTCACAAATGATATATAATTATTATACTCATAAAAATTATGGGCCCTATGAGAAGGTGTTTTTTTTTATCATGAGGATCAGTCATTTCCTTTACTTCTTGAAGAAAACATTGTCATTAATTTGGTCTTTCATCTTCTGGATCTTTTGAAGTGTATTTACTGGCATACACTTATACAGACACACACATACACGTGGCACATACACACATACAATCCATCATGCTGGTTATATTATTCTGTAAGCCAAATCTGTAACAGATTTTGGATATTTGTACACAGTAAATCTGTATCACACTTCCTATGGAGTATTCCATAGTATGGATATGCTACAGTTTATTCATGTGATTCTTCTACTGATAGGATTATTTTCCTTCAATGTATCTTTGTGACATATAATGCCCTTGTATGTCTCCTTATGAATCAAGCAAGTGTTTTGCTAGTAACAATGTAGCAAAATGGAAGTTGAGGATGTGTACAACATTCAGTTTAATTTTAAAAAATTGTTCCCAAACTGTTTTCCAAAGCAGCTAAACCATTACCTACCTCCCAGCAACACGTGAGAGACATCTTTTCCCAGAATTTCACCAATATTTAATATTATCAAAAATGTAAATCATTCACAATCTATTGGGTGAAAATCTATATTATATCTTAGTTGTTTTCTTTGATTACTGAAGTTGAGTTGCCTATTTATAACCTGCATTAATTTTCCTATGAGGAAATTTTCTTTTTTCTTAAGGACTTCAAAAATTCTTCTAATGTTCTGTATTATTATACAAAACATCTCTGATGATAATAAGTATTGTAAAAAATGGAATTTTATAGCTGGAAGGAGCTGAGGCCTTAGAAATCTAATCTAATCATTTGCTTTTTATATTTGAGGACATTAAGATTAAGAGTAGGAAGTAGTAGAAGAAAAAAACCAAAAAAACCAAACAAACAAACAAACAAACAAACAAAAAAGACAAAACAAAAGAGTAGGAAGTAGGATCTCCATATGTCATAAAGTGAGTTTAGTGTCCATGTCTGGTATGGAAACTAGATTTCTAAATGCATTGCACACTATCTTATGCACAAATTATAAAATCTCTATTACATCTAAATGTATTCACATATTACATTAGTAACCTAATATCAAAGCAATGGGAGAGTTATCCCACTCACATTTTGAGGTTACGAAACTACCTGATTTGGAAGGAAGGGCATGTAGAATAATCCAGAAATAAAAATAAAGTATAAAAGAGGCAAAGATCAAATAATTTTAGAGTCTCTTTTCAATGGTTAAAAGTATTTTTTATCAAGTTCTAACCTGATATCTTATCCACTTAAAGGACCAATTTTATTCTATTATTTTACAAGCAGAGAAAGATAATTTGAAAGAGGCTAGAGGGCCATCTAAATTTTTCTCATACTCCATTGAGGTTAGAATAACCCTTAACCTAGCAGGATAAAGCACGGAATTAAAAGCAGTTTATACAAAGGACAAATATTCTCTGTAGACCCCAATTTCTTTTCAAAGTTGGAATTTTATTCTAGCAGCATTGTTGCTATACACTTTAAAATAACTTTGGGGACAGAGTAGAAAGTTGCTTAGCAGTCATATTATTACTAACTCAGGCCATAAATTGTACCTTGATTTTTGTCTTTTTTATTGAAGTTAAACAATAGTTTTAAAGTTTAGTAGTTTTGAAATAAAAAAAGCTGTTAATGTATATGAACAAATCCAGTGACTAATCTAGCTACTATATTGTTCTCATGCAGAATGAATTAGAGAACATAGTGACCCTCTTAAATCATTTCAAAGATTCATAGAGTGTTTCCGTCAAAGATACTTTGATATTTTAGGACTGTTATAATTATTAGATGATTAGATAATGAAAACAGTAGTTCCTACTTAGTGAAGACTCTCAGTATATATATATATGACACTGAACACCCACAATCCATAAGCTGCCCTCTGACACTTGTGCCACCATACAGACAAGGAAGCCAGACTTAGAAAAGTAACGTGACCTGCAATGACGGCACAGCAGATGAAGCTGATGGGTAGGAACAGATTCTCCGTTGCACCTTCTTAGTTCTGTACCTTATCAGATTCAATATTTCAAATGTCAAATGTGAGTCATTTTGCTGTTTCTATCTCACAGATTTCCTCATTTTGCTTTTCCCTGACCCTTCATTACACAAAAGACACAAATAGGATGCATTCATATTTAACAAGTCAGATTTTCATATTTGACTAACTAAACTCTTCTCATGAAGAGAGGCCATGAAGAATAAATTCCTGACTTCCTGGTAAATACAAACTAAAATTTCAAATATAGATAAAGAGCCATTTCCAATGTCCTAAAGACCATAGTGCACTCTGAGAGTATTACATTGGTATAGACTGTATTGTTTTCATAACAATCCTAAATAACAAAACCTAGCACAGCATACCCAAAACAATTAGGGAGATTTTTACTTTGAGGGTGAGTTATCACTGGGGCTGATTCATTCCTCTCTGTGGTGGCTCTGGCCTTGCCTTTGTGGTTGCAAAATGAATGGAGCAATTCTCATCGTCCTGTGCACAGAGAAGCTGCATGAAATAGGTTCAGCTGTTTCTTTCCCTCCACAACAGAGCAAAGCTTCTGCAAAGCCTCCCGGATGAGCTTGTTACTTGGACAGAAAAGATATGTAGAAACCAAGGACCTCATTGTTCTGGCTGGCTAAGGACAAGTGTGACCCATGACTCAGCACTGCGCCAAAACAATTCCAGGCTGTGTTAGCCAGGCAGCAGTGAGAGGATGGAGATTTCTGTCAGGAAGTTCTGATGTTCAGAATGCGGCAACTGCATGATTACAGAGAAGCACTATGCTTTGTAATGCTTAAGGTCAAAAGCAAGATTCATGTTATAGGTATCATATGTGTATTAGTTATGTTTTTAGAGTCAATGGTTTGCAAGAGAGCAGATTTAATACAGGACAAGTCCAAGTTACAACATTCACACACCACAAGCCAAATGCAGGAAGAGTACAGAACATCTTCCTATGCACTGGAGACCTGAAAGATCCAATCAAGGGCTGGGAGCCCACAGCAATGTACCATCTACATCTGTGTCTGCACTAAAAGCCTGAAGATATCTATACTGGAACTAGGATATGATGCTCGCATCAGAGATGAAGACCAGAGCTCCCCTGGAGCAGACAGCAGCCATCCTCGATGACAGCAAGCCTTCTTCTGTGATGAGAACAGCCAAGTTCCATTTGGGAGAACTAGCCGCAACAGAACTGCTCCTGGGAAACAGCCGGCCACCCTCTTCTGCTCCCATTCTTCATTATTTTGTGTTGGCAGTAAACTTCAGGTAGATCTTTTATGCCCAGAACCATATCAGCTCAGTTCAGCTGGGTGTTCCTGCTCAAACTGACCACAGTAACGAGTCTGCCACGCCCAGGGAAGAAGGCAAGTTTTCTTTGGGTGATGCTCACTCTTGATGTTTCATAACTTGAACATTATAAGAAGGTTTAATAATCCTTAAGAACTAATACTAAGTCTATAAATACATTACATTGTAATCATGTAGGAGAGAGGTAGTACAATTACAGTCTTCATTTCTGTAGCTGATCATGAGGTCATAGCTGGTATTTAGAACTACCACCTTCTCCTACCCATTCTGTATTCCCTTGGCCTTAAGCAAGCACCTCAGCAGGTCTTGGTTCCTTCCCTGGTGGAGTGACCCATACCCTCATTCCTGAGGGTTCTGGGCTGTTTGTCACTCTGCCTGGATTAGGTTGTTGTAGTTTCCCATTGACTCTAATAACAGGGTGCGGTAATATGAGGAGGCACCGTAAGGGATCTCCTGCACTCCAAGTATATTCTTCCTTTCCTCCATTGTGGAGTAGTAGTCCAATTTCTCTTTGATAGTCTGGGTCAATCACCCCTAACAACACTGTGACTCCCTTTTTAGCTTGTTTCCGCAGAGGCCTGAGGAGACCGAAACGACCAGGGGAAAGTCTTATCTTCCAGTTTAGTGGTATCATTGTACTCCCTGGTGCAAGCCTTCCCTGCTTTGGAACTAAGACCTCTAAGCCAGCAGAACATAAGGTCTGGGGAACAGGAAGCAAAGATTTTGCTAGTGGGTCACTGGGGGTGATGGTGAGTGGTACCATTCCCACTTCTGCCCCTCGGTTCTTGGACCCGTGAATCCTGGCTGTGGGAGACACAGTACTGTATTTGTATATCTTGTATTATATCTGTTTCTCGAGTGAATACTGCCTAATACACTATTGTAACATTATATAGCTGTTGGAGCTGACATCCTTGAATTTTCTAAACATAGACATGCTAATCACTTTCTCAATCATAGTTTTTACAGAAATAAAAGTTCCTCCCTCACATTTTATAGTGAAAAAGTAAATGTCCCATTCCTGATATTTATTGTATGCTTGCAGTACTAATAGAAACCTAGTTGTTTTAACAGACTTCAAAACATAATAATGGTTCAGTACAACAGATGACTCTTAGTTGCTTAATTTTATGTCAGATGTGACTTTTCCTAGTCCGTGTGACTTTCCTCCATGAAGGACCCGCAAAGACTGACACTGCTTTCATTTACCTACCATCAAACAGAGTCTTATAATTATCTGTATCCAGCTGGTAGAAGGTGAAAGAGACTTGAAAGTTTTGCCCCAAAAGTGATGCAGAACAATTTTTGTCATAATCCATTGGTGAGAAAGCATTATTTGGCTGCATCTAGATGCAAGAGGGCTGCATCTAGATGCAAGAGAAATGGTTACTCCAGTAACAAATCCACATGCAGTAGGAGGAAGGATATATTTTGGTGGCAGCTAGTCATCACTTCTCAAATGTTCAATAGTTGTTAGTGCTCTTTAGGATGTATATTCCTTTCTAAGAGAACTAGATTCTAAGTAAGACAAGCTCTATAAACTATCATTAATGAGGCCAGCTGGACTCAGAAGGGTAGCTGATAAACACTGACATGAGTACAACCCAGTACATTAGTTTCATGAACTCTTTAGCCAGATTTCCTGTGCTCAAATTCTGATTCCATCAATTGCCAGTTATTTGATTTTCTGTAAGGTAATTAACCATGGTTTCTTTTTCTGTAAAGATAAGGCTAACACCCCCCAAAAAGGTGGGGCATAGTAAAATGAATGATCTAAGCTATGCGTGTTATTGTAAGGATTAGAATAATGTTATTATTGTATGGCATGTAAAATTTACATATTTACATTAAATTTTCTTTGATTTCTGGAACATGAATTAATATATCCTGATATACAGATTTCATTGAATACTTGATGAATATCAACAACATGTGAGAGAAAAACAGAGCCGTATTAAATGGTATTTGTCTAATGTGCTTACTGACACTGTGGGAAAACAGAGAGGCCTGTGAGTGTACTCAAAACACTGTGGAAAGGCACCTGCTGGACAGGAGGACTAGGAAAGTCTGTATAGCGAATGTGATTGTGATGCGATTGTGTGCAGCCGCCTCATGTGGGCAGGTCCCTGGGGGAGGGAGGAGGAGGTAATGGGTGCCAAAGGAATTTTCCCAAGAGACTTCTCATTTTTTTAATGGACTTCACCATAAAGTGGAAGATGAAGGCTCTAGAAAAATAATGATGATGATGATGATGATGTGATGCTGCTGATAAAATTCAAAATAACTTATAGTTGAGAGCTAGAGACAAATATAGAGGAGTGTTCATGATCCAGAACTTGAAAGTAGATGTCAGTGCTAAGTGAAAATCTTTAAAATCCCTTATAATTTATGGCTGTAATTTTAGCAACCTCAGCATCCATAACACATTTCAGCAGAATAAATATGCCCAATATAGTAACCACATAATCAGACACATACAGTTTATTTTCTTCTTCTTTTTCTTCACTTCTTAAAGAATCTTGCATCCGTGTTGGTGAGGAAATTAAGACTGATGTTTTGCCTACTTCTTAATAATCATCTATTTCACATTGACATGAGATGAGAAATAACTCTATTATTAAAATACACAATAGGTTTAGAGTTTTCAGCCTTTGAGTTTTGAGCTCCATAAATTATACATGATTGTATGTAGGTATACTACATAATCTGTGTATTATTTAGGATGATCTATGATAAAACTAGTAGAAGCTCTTATCAAAAATATCTTCAACTAAAATGAAAATGTGTTAACAAAATACACCCAAAGAAAGAAGGAAAAGAGAATTCAGGAGTATAATGGGTAGTTCAGATTCTCCTACTTTGATATTGCTTCTTTGTCCCAGTTATTTCCAGTCTCCAGATCCTCCCATCAAATAAAAACGTATATGTACCTTTTCAAGCTTTCATCCTCACACAGCAATGTAAAAAGATGGAAGAGAAGCTAACGTTTTTTGTGTTCCTATTTAACAGCAAATGAAAATTTCCAGAACCATTCAGAAGATGTTGCCCAATGTCTAATGACTAAATTGCATCCAGTGTGCATTAATTACTAGTAAAGGGAGTGAGATTTTTATGCTGGTGAAGAGGGCTTTACTGTCCCCTGGAGCACAGAGTCATCAGATAGCTGAACACTATTGGGGTCCCATTAACATGATCAAGGAGATGGCGTTTGAGAAGCAACATTTAGAATTGTCACCTCTTTGACCCACAAAATTCTTAGCTACAAAAATATAACTATTATAAGTACTTTGAATGAGGCTATAGTGAAAATATATGAAATTGTTTATAAATTTCCCTCCTTATGATCCAAAGGAACAAAGAAAAATAATCCTTCCATCTCATTCTTCTTGCTCAACCTGAGACGTATAAATATTGTACTCAACTTATTTTGAAGGAAAACCAGTCTCCATATTTTACTTCAACCCCCAAAAGGAATATGTATTTAAATTATTCATATAAATGTGAGGAACAGGAAAAGGAGAAACACACACCAGGCTTCCTGTCCAAGTTCAAATATGGTGCAGAAGTGTTTTTGATTTACGACATCTGAATGCTGGTTCAGATAGCAACTTGAGTAATATATGCAAAGTAAATGCTCTAAGCAATATGATGCTATTAGCCAAGAAGCAAACCATGCTGTGGAGAAAGGCAGTAGAAGCCACTCTTGCTGCCTCATGAGCAATATCATCCAATTTGAGTAATCTTTCTTTCTAAAAAATTGGATAATAGTGTTCTTATTTCCAGCATTTTAAATTATGCATCTGGAGAGGTGTTGTTTCCCTCATTTAAATTCTTAATTGTCCTGTCCAATATGTTTGATGCCAGCTTTTTTTTTAAGAAAATAGAAACTTCAAAAATTTTTTTCTGAGTAATATCGAAAAATTTACACAGATCCTTGCACCTGCTTTGCTCTGTGGTGAGTGAGTTTTGTAATTTAGAGTAAGTTCTAAGTGTTGGACTTGCCTTAATGGTCTGGAGAGACAGAGGGATTGACCTACAAACTGGAAAGTATTGCAGGATGACTAATACCTCTGTGCATCTGTGTGTATGTTTTTAGGCCTGGTAAATCCACGCCTAAGGCTAGGCAGCAATGTGTTACTTGAAGAGCACTACAAAGACCTACATGTGTTTCGATCAAGAGTTTTTCTTATAGCCCCTGCAGATTTGAATGTTTCATGGTTTGAGGGAAGCACTGTGGCTATTTTCTAGGTTTTCATTTTGATAAATACTTGCTCTCAGGAACTTGCAAAATGGCTATAAATTCCACCTACCTTCATGACAGGGAAAAGAAAGAAAAGAAATCAGAGGCTGAAAAGATGTAGAGCAGTAAATAAAGACAGAAGTAAAATGCAAGCCATCATTTTAATGTGTTATGTGAATAGAGCGTTTTGCTCTCATGTTGGATAAATATGCCTTTCTTTGCTAATCCCCATGGTACTATCATAGCTGTAGAGTTTGCCTCACCATGCACAATTTTGATCTTTTCTCTGAAATGTATCTTTTATATAACTTGTCCCTCAAACACAGGATCTCTGTGCTGTATAAAGCGGCATATTAAATAAAATTGTTAAAAAGACAAAATGAGTTTATATTAACCTATTATGATCACCTGCAGAAGCACAAGGACCACAACGCAAATTTGTGTGAGGACTGATGGTACCATACATACACAGCAAAAAGTTTTGAGAAGTTTATTACATCACTGCAGTTTCTGCATACTCCAGGCCTCTCCAGGAGGTCCAAAATGACTTGGGTGGGCAAGGAAGGAAGATGGGCCCAGGTTTTTATTGTGGCGATGGGTTGGGACTTGCATGGTTTGGATATCCCACTGTTGCCAACTCAGAGATCACAAGGTTTTCTCATCACCTTGCTAGATACGAAGCCCAGGGAACAGAAGAGGTGAGACCTGGCTGTTAGCAGTAGAACACCAGCAAATGAAGGGCATCTTTGTATATTACATAAATATGGAAAAAGGACCATTTGCTTTCCGTCATAGTACTAAATAATGACTGCAGAAATGGATAGAGACAGTTCTCATTATTTGTGGGAGCTATGTTATGTAAAGTGAACACAAATACTGAATTAGCCAATATCAAACCATTGTTCCTAGGGGAAATAGAAGGTTATGTTCCCGTAAGCCTCCTGGTTACATTTACATCCACTGAGAAACACATAAGCTTGTTTTATATATGTTCTTGTTTAAAGACACGCCATTTAATACATACTGTTAGCCTGTACCATTGAACTCATTACCGGTGCATACCCTAATGCACACCTGAAAGAAGCTCCTCTGGAACATGAATTTTCTCCATGACACCTATCACAGAGGTCTTGCACTTAGGAACACGAGACAGTACATCAGCACTATAGGGACTACTTCACACAGTAAAATCATCAACAAAAAGTGCACAAATATGGAAAATGTGGCATAAACAGATCATAAAAGAACATTTGTTTATTGTATGACAGCTGAATCAAGAAGGCAGAGCTGTACCCTCTCTGGCCTTAGCTGGGAGCAGACACAGGCAGTAGATTGTTCAGTGCTCTGTATATGTCTGCAAATGACCCCCAAAATGCCACAAGCATTGATTTTACGGTTAGAGGAAATTTCAGTAGTAGATAAATTCTGAGGTATGGAACAAGAGAAAGATGAGGATTGACTTAATGAATGAATATGTTTTTTAATTGAATCATTTTGGAGAAAGTGCCAACATTCTTTCTGTTTGTTGCTATTGTTGCTTTTGCTTCTCTCAAAAAGTTTTAGTAATTTTCACTGAGCATAAGAGACACCATTTTAAGCTGGCAGGAGAAATGTTTTAGAATAGTTCCTATATAAAACACCTGAAATCATCCTGTAGGTGGCTGGTGATTTGACCAGCAATGAGATATGAGATATGTTGTAGATCTTGAATGACAAAAGAATGTGGCGCTTAAAACGCAATCTCCAGAATCAGACACACTGGATTTAATTACAGATCCACTGTGTACTTATCAGCTCTGTGAATTTAGGAAAGCTATTTAAATTTCTGATCTATCTTCAGTCTTCTCATGTATAAAATGAAAATAATTATGTACTGACAGCATAATGCTATTGTGAAGATTAACTGACTTAACAAACAATATAGACTTGTTCCACCCAAAGAAGAATGTTCAATATTTTAAAATTATCTATATTTATTTAAGATGTATATCCTATTTTTAGTTCCTTGGTGCAGTTATTCATACCACTCCCTTTTGCTCTTAAAATGCTTTGGTTCAAGTGCTTAATTTTATGATCACTTTGCAATACCAAAGAATGGTAAAACTTTCTTTATGGTCTGTGGGGACAGTGTCACAGTCAGTTGTTGAATGTGTCTTGACTTTGGCATAGAGAACAGAAGCATATATGCAGCATGTGGCTACACTAGGATTAAATGGTTTGTGGTAAATCAAGATTTTCATCCTTAATCTATTTATTATTGTCACTCTTACAAAGTCCAAACCCATGAAAACTGTGATTATCCTAGGAAACTCAGTAGGTAGCCACAGAGAAGGGTATACATTTGGTATAACTGGATTTTTAATTCACTGTACCCAATTTGTAGAACTTAAGAGTTGAGAGTTGTTTGTTACCTTTGAATCAAATGCAGCCATTTTGTCATTCTTCCTCTGGGAACAAAAACAGCATTTGGTATCAGAAGAGATCTTTCAGTCTATAGAAGTAAGATTTTGTCTGGTGGGTTATCTATTAGGGCTGCTAAAATGTTAGTAGCTAAATTTAGAGAAAGTACAGGAAGCAACTGGTTGAGCATGTCTGTCTCCTTTGTTTAGTTTAGCACTCTCTTTATAACTAACCCAGTAACTTTGGAGATGTCACAAAGCCCCCAGGGCATTGTACAGATACATCTTTAAGGAATGCTTGTTTACTTTAATGAAAGTTTAATATTCTAGAAGATTTTGATTATGACAATTTCTTAGCATCTCTAGAAAGTGGTTGCATGGTAAAATTGGTCTCAAAAAAGAGAGTTATTTTTCTCCAGACTAGTGATTAAAGCAAGTTGTGAAACAAATTGAATGAATGAATAAATAGCAGAATGGAATTCTATACATTCACATAATGAAACTGTATATACCAGATAAAAACAGATTGTATCTATTTATACTGACAATGATGGTCAAAAATGATGTTGAAGAAAATTATGGGTACTTTGTGTTATTTAACTAATTAAACACAAAATGCTATAATTTGAATTTTCAAAGAATTATGCGTAATAGGGGCTGGGGATTTAGCTCAGTGGTTAGAGTGCTTGCCTTGCAAGCACAAGGCCCTGAGTTTGATTCCCAGCATCAAAAAAAAAAAAAAAAGAATTATGCATAACTTAGAAAACTCTTGGGAAAATAGTCTTTTAAAAATAAATTTAAAAAGTAACTATCATAAAGGATGTGTACTGAAGTTACAGATGAAGTTCCTTTGGAGAGCAGGAGGTCCTAATGGGAAGAAGGGAAAGTAACTTTATCCAGATGCATCATGTATTTTGTTATCGAGTGGCTGGAAGTAAATTTGAAATACCTCTGGTGCTTCGATGGGCGTGTCTGTAGGGCTAGTGCTCAGCATAGTGCAGGGTTGGGATGGGGTGGCACCCCTAGTACTTCTTACAGTGTGCAGGGCCTGGTCTCAGGAGTGCCGAAATGCGAACACTTGAGGCTGGAGACAGCTGCTGTTGCTGAGATGATGCTGACAGCAGGAGCAAAGCCAAAAGAATGTTCCCTTCTTCTCCCACCTTAAAGCCTTCCTCTGGCACTTCCTAATGGTAGAATCTAAGCTGACTTAACTAGAAAATGATTCTGAAATTTTGTTTGCTGAGTCCCAGGCCCAGCACCACAGAGCATAGATGTGGTTGAGAGACAATTGATAACTGATGGCACTATCTGGTGTTGTGAGGTTTGAATAAGACAATATTTTGCAAAATACAACTCCCAGAATATAGTGAATGTTTAATAAATGGTAGATAAAATAAATAATAAACAAATACTTAGCAACTATTTGTAATTCAAACCACCTCGCTAAGTTCTGTGGCTGACACACAAATGGAACCCAATCAGGGTATATATTCGTGTATAACAAGCTAAACCCCAAATATAGTGGCCTAAAACATCACCCTTTTATTGTATTTCTGAACCTGGAACATGAGCAATGCTCAGCTGCTCAGCTGACTGCTGCTTCTGGGTTACTTGATGAGATGCAGCTGACACCTGGGCTGGCACTGAAGGACTGTGGCAACTTGACTTGTTTAGTGAGTTGGTAGGCATGCCTGAAAGGCTGAGCTTCTCTGGGCCTTCTACATGTGCGCTCATACGAGCTTTCCGGATGGCAGTGAGACTTCTTCCCTGACTCAGTGTGACAAGAGACCCAGATGGAAGCCAACAGACCTCCTAAGACCCACTATCCAAACCGTCACAGTATAACTTGAGCCATATTCTTTACATTGCGGATCTTTCTGTGTTCAAGTGGAGGGAAATAGAGCCACCTTTAAAAGTTAGGCTCAGTTGTTAGAAATAGGTCTGTGGTAGGACATGTGGCCTCCTACTGAGAAAGGTAAAATCAATAACCCTTCTTCTGACCTGGTAGTTTTTCTACTCTATGAAACTTCTGTTAATAAAGTAGTTACTTCCATATGATGGATTTATTTTATTTTATTTTTTATTTTTATTTTTTTGATGTCAGGGATGAAACCCAGGGCTTTGCACAGGTTAAGCAGCCACTTCACTTCTTACAATGGATTTTAAACCAGAATATTTATGTAGAGGTTTGTGGGCCCAGAGAAAGGGCAGGAATAATTTTAGTAGAATTTTTATGAGTAATAAACACTGGTTCTTTATTCTGAACATCATTCAATGAGGACTTTGTCAACTCACTTAGAAGGTGTGGACGAGACTTGCTGGCCCTTCCTTCAGAGATAGCCTTAGCTTCAAAGAGATGTTTTGCCCAAGTTCAAAGCCTTCCCAGGAGTGCTTCACATTGATATGGAAATGTAAAAGTCCAGACTTCTTTGGACTTTTCTTGGGCCTTTCTTGGGTGATCTATCTATGGTTATTCTTGTTCTGGAGGTCCAGATGAAGTTGGTTGAAGGTTCCCTTGGATCCGTATCACAGCTTGACTTAGGCCTAATCCTGCTTATATGTTAATCTCGAAAGTTTGTCTTAATAAATATCCTGTGTACTAAACTTTATCTCAGATTCTACTTGCTGTGTAAGTGAACCTGACTTGTAACCATTGGTAGTAGGAATATTCTGAGAGGTAGGTGTTTAGATGGGTTTTGTGGAACTGGATCACTTTCATCCTGGCTGGAAATAAAGACCGTGTTTACTGATATTGGTAGAGTACAAATAGCTACTGACGAAAGGTGATTTTTAGTTAGAACCCAGTTAGATAGGAAATTAGGATAATATACTGATAGAAATCGTTAACAGGTGTGAAGTTTGAGGCAATTTAGAAATAGAAGGGAACTTGTAAGGACTGTATAAGGACAATAGAATTTAGTGGCTTCTGCTCAGCTCAGTTGAATTCTGGAAAAAGTAGAGAAAACTCTGAAGTTATTACTCCTCAGCTGAAGGCTAACTGTGAAAGCCAGAGGGTCTCATTCATAACATCTGCTTCAGAAGGGCAGAGAAAGCTAAGGATCAAACTCAAGGCCTGAACACGAGGTAATTGAATTACAAAAAAAAAAAAAAATTACACTCCAGCAGAGGCCAACCTGCTATGTCAAGATCAGGGCCTTGGGTTAGAAGGAAATGACTTTGATCTATGGGACAAAGTTCATCTAGATCGATGCCCTGGAAAATCTTGAATGTCAGACTTTGCTTACATGTGCCCTACTCTCTTTACCCCCTAACTAGAGTAAGTCAAAATAAAGCACAGTTGACACATACTGGGTCCAATTGAGAAGGAACTATGCCCAAAGGAGTTGCCAGATAAAGCTAGTAAACTCTGTGAGGAAACAGGGACAGTGTCTGTGAGATTGGAGTTTTAATGTACCCTTGATCAAAGGAGCCAGAATATAAAGTTGGGTAAAGAAGACTTTACCAATTTGGGAGCATATTTTCAGCATGAAGAATTTAATTTCCTAATAAGACTCCAGGAGATGATATAAACTCTCTTCTACCATGGCTTTTAGAGAAAAAGTGGTGGCCTACAGCAAATACTGAGATGCTATAATTGCTGTGTTAGTGAAAAGGGGCACCCACATCACTAAGAAACTTAACTAGTGTTTCTTCTGTGGAAACTAGAGTGGATGGTAGGAGAGACCAGTATAAAAATAAGCTCATAAATAACTATATGGATGATAGCACCCTGAAACGACTCAGACATGAATGCAGTGTTTAACCTTCAGAAGCAGGAAGGCACAGTTATGCTTAAGTTGCAATAGCCCCAAAGTGGAACAGCCCAAGTGTCCATTGTCAACTGAGTGGACAAACAGAAGCAAAGTGTGATCTATCTGTATCAAAGAATTCTCAGCAACAATAGAGGAACAACTATATAGGCAACAGCATGCATGTTCAAAATCATTATGCCAAGAGAGAGAAGCCTTGCCCCAAATTTTAAAAGTTATGTGCGGTATGGTTGCATTTATTTAAAATTCGAGAAAATAAAAACACATTTACAAAGTCAGAAAGTACCTCGGTGGTTGCCTGGAGATGGGAAAATAACAATGGATTGAATAGGACCTTGAAAAAGCGGGGCATTCTGGAAATATTTGTTATTAAAATTGTGGTGATTATTTTGTAGGTATATACTATTTTAAAACTGCTAAGACTTTATATTATTATACTTTCTATGGACAATTTATTATTCTTCAATTATTATTCAATAAAAACATTTTTAAAAAGTGAGGCATACCATAGACATTATAAAATACAGAAAAATCATTAGATAGGTCTTATTTCATAACACTGACAGGTGTATTTTTTTACATTTTTGTCTGACTTTTTTATCTTTTCATATGATTACAATTTTATAGTATTGCTTCTTAGAAAAACTTGAAAGGCAATTCAGTATTTTCTTTTGAGTGGTTAATAAAACAGTTTTATTGATGAATACTATAGGCGAATTTCTTTTAACTTCACAACTCATTACTGAGAATTTCAAAATTTTAGATTGATTGGCAAATTTTGGGAAAGAAATCTCAAGTTTCTCTTATATATTACCTCATGAAGACCTATTTACTATTTTTAACTGGTTGTACGGATTTGTGACCTACAAAAGGAAGACTTCTGGCAAATTCTATTTTGCACGATTGCCACCCAAGAAGAAAAAAAAAGTGATACATTATAATTGCCTGTGCTGCATTACAAGCCCACTCCTGACGTAACAGAGTTCCAATTTTGACAGGATATTGAGCAGGACTAATAAGACATAAGCCTAAGCGTTCAACAAATTCTTATTTTTAAGCAACAGAAATTTTTTGCTGACTTAAAAAGACAAGTTATTTATTGAAGAATTGCCGTAAAGGTAGCTGAACCTGATTCATAGAACAGGTGGGAATAAAAGAGGTAGCAGGGACTAAAGGCTCAATCTTGACACAAGATCACATGGTGTGAGCATGCTGCGTGTAACCCTGGACTCAGCCTGTGAAACTTCCATCTGTCATGCTCACCCTGGGACCTGCCCCTTCTGCCCTGGAAGCTCCTGCTTCCTGTAGCTGATGGTACTGTCACCTGCCTTAAGATGTAGTCTCTGTGTAGCTTCTTCAGCTCCAAGTTCAGGGGAAATACAGTCTAGGTAACATGTTTGTCTTTGATGCAAGGGAAAGGAATAAGTGAACATCGGGCATTTTCAACATCTGTGATTAAAGGCCAGCTCTGTTTTTGCCCATAGCAACACAGTGAGGGATTCACCACATAAAAATGAGGTTCAGTTTCTGGGTCACACACACACACACACACACACACACAGAGGAATGAAGCATTTATCTTATATAGACATTAATCATAAGGAAATCAAGTGATTATATTTACATGTAACAGTCTTCAGGAAGAGGTAAAAGAAACATATGTGCATGCGTCTAATAATAGAATCTCAAAATACTTGAAGCAAAAACAGAAATGGATAAATTCACAAGCACAGATAAATGTTTTCATGCCTTTATCTGAATCTATCACGTAAGTGATAAACAATTAGACAAAATCTCAAAAAGATATAGAAGATAAGAAAACATCAAGCATCCCAAGATTGACACCCAGGCATCATATCAAAAACTGCAGGGCACATAAACATCATTTGTGAAAACACATTGAACAATCACTATTACTCAGCTTTCCATTACTGTAGCATATAATTGAGATAGTTAATTTATAAACACAGAGGTTCAATTTTGGCTCACCATTTTGGAGATTCCAGTCTGTGAATGATCAGCTTTATTACTTTAAGCCAGTGGTGGCATCACGTTGCAGGAGCATGCAGTTGAGCAAAACTGCTCATCACATGGCCAGGAGGCTAAAAAGAAAAAGAAGGAGTCAGGCTCCTTCTTCCCTTTCATCACCCCCATGACCTAAAGACCTCCCCTTAAAACACACCTCTTAAAGGTTCCACCACCTCCCAAGAGCATGACTTGGGAATGAGCCTTTACCATGCTGATGGGTGGTGGACAATTGAGACCCAAATTACAGACAACACCAAGATACATAAAGTGCTGACAATAAAACAAATCTAAATAAATTGAACAATACACAAGTATTAGATAGTGGGCCTTTCAATCATGAAACAAAAGTAAGATTTCTATAGCCCCATGTATTAAAAAGATAAATAAAACTTTTTGGAAAATGACACCCCAGAGAATATTTTAAAGTGGATAAGACAACTACTTAATACATCAAAATTGGTAAATGCACAAATAGCAGCACTTACAGAGATACTTACAATTTTAAATTATTATATTATAAAAGAGAAAATGTTTTTAAATCAGTGATGTATATTTCTACCTTTAGAATCTAGAAAAAACAGGAAAATAAATCCAAAGTTAGTAGAAAACAGAGACATTATAAAGTACAGAAATTAATGAAATAAAATAAAATAAACATTAGAGACCAATTTTAAAAGCCAAAAGGTTTAATTCCAAAACTTTCATTGGTCAATTCTATTAAGGATTTAAGAAAGATATAATAGCACCCTTACACTTCCTTGCTTTCTGTATGAGGCATGAATTAATTTGTCACAAAAGTCTGACAGACATTGCAACAAAAGAAAAATTTACTCCAATACTCTCAGTAAACATAAATATAGCAAGTATCAATAAATTATTCAATTCAATTTATCAGTACAGATAAATAAACCCTTAAAAGCCAAATTGGCTTCTTATTTTAGTAATGAAAAATTGGTTTCCTTTTTAAAAAACAATCAATTTTATCATATTAAAAAGTATAAATAACAGTCATATATATAGCTATAAAAATGCCTCAAAATTAATTATAAAAATTCTAATTAATTGTAAAAAGTCTCAGCAAAATTGGAATAGACAGCATCCACAAAATTGTAAAGGGGATCTAGAAGACCTATTAGTACTATCTTTTAAACTTTAGTGGATGTTCCTTAAGATAAAGAAAAAGACAAAACTAATTTTCTTAAAAATTCTATTGTATTGTGTCAGAGGCTGTAGACACCAGTGAATTGATGCTGGAGAAAGAGCAAGTCAGAAAAGGAGAAGCAAAGCAGTCTATAACAAAAACATAATTTAATTCTTCCCCCAAACCCCCACTTGAATACAAAAATAAATTTTACATACATACATACATACATATGTACATATATGTACATGTAGATATAGAAAACAATTAAAAATAAAAATCTAAAAAGACTTGTTTATAACAATATTAAAGTTAAAAACTCAGTAATAAAATTAACAATAATGAAGCAAGACTTCTCTGCTGAAATTGACAAAATATCATTGAGAGAAATGTAAAGGAGCCAGAGTAAATGAGAAGATTTTAATGATCATGGATAAGAGAGTCAATATAAGGTACAAATTCTCTCTCAAATCATCTATATATTAAATATATTCTCAAAAATAATCATAGTAAGGTTTTTAAATAAAATTAAGTAGCTGATTTTTACTTTTTATGGCAGTATAAATATAATCAACCAAAACAGTCTTGGCAAAGAAAAATGTTGTAAGATTTACACCACTTAATTTAAAACATACTATACAGTCATAAGTCTAAAGAAAACAGGGTGTTGGTGTAGTTATAGACTAGTAGATGAGTGAAACAAAGTAATGCTGAAAAAATGGGCAGTCTCATGGGAAAGGGAATTATCACCCATACTTCATTCCCATAGAAAAAATTAATTTGGTAAGCATTGTAGTCCTAAATTTAAACATGAAACTCTAAAGTTCATTGAAAAATATAGAGGAAAGTATCACCTGGAAATAGGCAATGATTTCTAAGTAGGCCTCAGAAAATAGTAAGTATACAAGGCAAATTGAAAATCAGGCTTCATCAAAAGTTTTAAAAAGTATGCCCTTCACATGACATCATCATAAAATGAATAGGCAAGAAGCATGCAAAGAGAATCTGTTACCAAAACATGCCTGTCATAAGATCTTTTATCCAGAATATAAAAAGAATTAAAACTCAG
Organism: Hystrix cristata; assembly: GCA_004026905.1. Taxonomy (NCBI): domain Eukaryota; kingdom Metazoa; phylum Chordata; class Mammalia; order Rodentia; family Hystricidae; genus Hystrix; species Hystrix cristata. The sequence goes on from PVJO010005220.1 coordinate 41,917, forward strand.
GAATAAAAAGATAAATAAGTGAAAAACGGGTAAAAGCTGGGAGAAATCTTTCTCAAAAGAACATATTTTAGCCACGTGTGGTGGTGCACGCCCGTAATCCCAGCACTAGGGAAGCCAAGGAAGGTCTTCCTGTGAGTTCAGGCCAGCCTGAGTTACATAGTGAATTCAAGGCCAGCCTGAACTACATTTTTAAGGTCTTGGTCAAAGTACACCAAATTCAGACAGAAAGAATGAATTTGAAAGACCTATTTACAACACGGTGATACAGTTGATAACAAGTACTGTATTCTTGAAAATTGCTAAGAGAATAGTTCTTATAAGTGTCCTCCCCATAAAGATTACAATCGTCTTTTACTCAGCTTGATTTAGCCATCACACAATGTATAGATATTTCAAAACAACATGTTGTAAATGAACATGTGCAGCCTTTATCAGTTTAAAAATGAAGCATGCATTTAAATAAATGAATAAAAATACTATGATTTTGTTGAATCTTACTCTTTGATTCAGAAATAAAAGTAGATCTGCTATACTCTATATCAGTAATTCTTCTAAATAATTTGTCTATATTAGCTTAATTCACTGGTATGTTACAAGCCTTAAGCATGTTTTGAATTAGGTGCTTTTGTGATCTCATTTTATAAATGAGGAACCTGAGGCAGAATTTGGCAAAATGATTGTCAATGGCTTCAGGACAAGTAAGGGAGAGTTGGAATTTGACCCCACTGCTGTACTCTGGAGTCTGTGCCTGCAATATCGTATTCCACAGATATGATGGCAAAGACAGAAAACATAGAGATCGTCAAGTGGTAATAAAGGAGGAAAGCCTGGCACCAAGTGGAAGGCAAACAAGCATTCACCTAAAAGGCCAAAGGGAAAACATTTTCCACAGATTTCTGCCGGGCGGGGGCTCATAATGAACATTAAATACAAAAAAGATTGTGAAAATATACTAAAAGCTGGTGATCAGAAATATAGTCCCCAAAGATCAAAATAAAGTATTTTGGAATGAGCCGGGGTAGCAGAAGAAATTGGCTCACATTAGGAGATGTCAGAAGCAGGATGTCAAGATGAGAGAGTGGGTGGCAGAGAAGAGTTGGGCCATGGATAGTGAGTGATATAAACAGGTGATGTTCTTGTTTGGCCCCAAAGGCCGATATATTAAAGCCTTAGTTCCTAGCCTGGCACAATTTGGAGTGGTAAAAACTTTAAAAGGCGGGGCCTCGTCAAAGATGTTAGGTACCTGGGAGTGTGCCTCAAAGGGGAGAGTGGGACATTGATTTCTCTCTCAAGTCCTGCTCAAAAGGCGAATGGTTTTGTCAGGAGCAGACACCAAGAATCACTGCCTCAACACAGGTCCAAAAATAATGGGCCTTCAGAACTGTGGGCCTAATAAAATCTTTTCTTTATAAGATGATTACCTTAGCTTTTTTGTTACAGTTACGGATGGGGGATGGCTCAGAGGAAGTCCAAAGAGAGTGTCCACTCCCACCAGGAGGGTGCATCCGAAATCCTGCATTCTGTGAGGTGGCAGCCAGTTTCCTTGGGCGAAATGCAGCTTGAAATGTCGGCTGCTCCCTCAGACTATGCCTTGAGGATGGAGAAGACAGGAGTGGTAACATTCTAGGAATATACCACTGAATGGGCAAAATGAAAAAGATACTGATACACTGGCTGACAGAGCAGAGCTGGTTCAGGGGCAAAGTAAAACGGCTGTCCCCTTGTGTGTCAGGTTATCCGCACTCCAGTGCTGTAAGCGATAGCTGCCAGACAGGAAACATTTTTGTGATGAACATGAGAACAAACCGTGGAGAACATTCCCAACAATGCAGGAATTCTTTTGAAGGCAAAGTAAGGGAGCATAAAAACATAGCTATTGGTTACTCAAGCTTTGAGTAGTGTCCTCAGAACTCTGAGCTTTCCGTATTTTGTGCACCTCATAAGAGAATGGGAGGATGACATGAAGCTTATTGGAAAGGCTGGAACCTTGGACAGAGCAGTTCCAACTGACGTATTCTCGCAGAACCAGTTTGTATCCAGAGAAATGACATTTTCTCAGTCTGCTTTAGGTTGGGTTCAAGATTCTTGAAGATCTGAGTAAGCCTGGATTTTATCTGAAGAGGGTTTTGTGGGCCTGGCTTGATCTAGAAACCCCTGGAACTTATTTTATCCCAGAGTCTTCTACATTGGAAATATAAAATGGCCAATTTGAACTTCTTGACACCTTGGCTATTTCAGTCCTTCTGGGCTATTGTAACAAAATATCATAGACTATGTAGTTTACCGACATGAGAACTTGCTCTTTAGAGTTCTGAAGGCTGGGAAGTCCAAGTCAAGGCACTGGTAGGTTTGGCATCTAGTGAGAATTTTCTCCGTAGATGGTCCCTATTGTTGTGTCCTTCTACGGTGGAAGAGGCAGACAAGCTCTCCCAGGCTTCTTTTGTAAGAGCAAGAATGCTCTTTAGGAGAGTGGAGTCCTCTTGATTTAAGAGCTCCACAGAGCCTTGCTTTTTAATACTATTGCTTTGTGGATTAGGTTTCAATATATAGACACTGGAGAGACACAAACATTCAGGCCATAGTAGTCAGTTAAACTTACATGCTTGTATCATTTTCCTAACCATCAGGAAGGTAAAAGGGTGATCCTGAATATTTTCTTATCTATTTCCTACCTCAGACCAACACTTTTTTAAAACAGAAAAGAATTGTAGGAAACAGGTCCATATTTATTTTCAGAAAATTAAACTCCTTGAATATTTCATTGGATTTCTTAGGAAATCTGTTTTCAAAAAGTAAAACATTTTCAAATCCCTTTACATTGCCAAGCATATTTCTTCAACTGGAGGAGCTGCAAATGCTTAAAAACTGGGTTCAATCTCAATTTTAGAAGAAAAGCATAGATGACTAAAATGATCTGATTTAAATTGGATAACTGCTTTATTTTTATTGTAAGAAGGGTGATAGAAGAGAGATGATTGTACATGAAAACAAGGTAAAAGGATAATTAGGACTAGAAAAAGAAATATCTGTCATTCAGACTGGATTTTTACTAAGGAAGAGATATGGCAAATATACTTGCAACAGCATGAAAGAAAAGTAGCCCTAGTGAAATTGGAGAGTGGAGAATTAAAAAGAAGTTATCAGGAAAGGGAGGATTTTATATCACTATTTCCCTTTTGCATTTAATGTGAAGTAAGAAAAAGGAGGGCTGCCTAGGGCACAGAGCATATTTCTCAGTGTAGCTGAGGGAAAGACTGTAGTTTAAAAAAAAAAAAAAAACAAGATTGGAACATCCTAAGGCAAAGCAAGTATAAGTATCAGGTCCAAATAACTGTGATTCATGAGTGAAAGGACAAGAGACCAGGAAGAACAAAGTCATGCTTTGAATTAATTGCTTTTGCCATATCTCAGTAGCTGGGTAAGTATGTTACTTGGCTCTTTTAAAGTGGAAAATGATAACCACAAGGAAATTATCCTTAATTGGCTTATGAGAGGGAACATGAAATTGCAGATTGGAAATGCTATTTTGGAATTTGGTGAGGTTAGAAGTTACCTCAAGATGATGTTAAAGGGAGCTGAAATAAGTGACAGAAAAGGGGTTTAGGAATTTTTTTTTGTGAAAAAAAAATCACGTAATTATATAACTGGGACAGCTTCTAGAACTTATCAACTCCAATTTCTTTACTTTTTGAATATGATAGCAGAAGCAAAGACTCCAGCATAGTTCCCTGGAGCCTCAGCTTATTGGCTTGTGGTCACTCTACCACTTTCTTTTTTTATTCTGGAGTTTCTGCATGTGGTACAGTAGGGTGCTGTGTGCAAGAACATGCCTGGAAATCATTGCTGAGAGATAGTTTTCTACAGCCCAACTCTTTGTGCTTCGTACTTCTACTCTTTGCAACAAAGTTAAATTAATTAAAATTGAACAGACCACACAATTCAAGTCCTTCATCATGAGAGCCAATTTTCAAGTGCATGATAACCACATGTTGTTAACAGTTACCATACTGGATGGTATAGATAAAGAGTATTCCCATAGTTGAAGAAATCCTATTGGAAATAGACAATGTCATGCTAGATATTGTGGTTCCATAAGGTATGGCTGTAAAAATAAGGTTTTAAGTTCTTTTCCAAAGGGAAATAGTCCCACAAAAAAACAGGAAATGTACACGTTAGATTTTCTTCAATAATAAAATGGCTAATTGGCCATATTACCTTGTATTGATCTCTTTTACTCTTTGTGTTTCACTTTCCTCATCTCAACTGTAGAAAAATAGATGCCTGCTATTCTCACAGGGCTGTTGAGTGGAGCAACCGCAAAGTTTCAAATAACTCATAATTATGAAGTTGATTAGTACTGCTATTAATAAAGATGCTAGGTTTTAAAACCCATTTGAAGAAAGCATGTGGATTTGGCTCTTCTTTTCTTCCACTTAGAGTCATGTGTGCTGCCTTAAATACCCGACTTATTTTCCAAGGTCTTTAATAGTGTTTAGATTATCTAAATGATGGTACACGTATTGTTCACTCATTTTTTCCAAGTAAAAATATATAAACTAATATTTAGATTAAGGATAAGAGTCAAACAGCCTTAGAAATTAAGATCTGATTTAAAATTGTGAAGTGTACCTACCAGGTTAAATTGGATTTGAAGAGACTCTGATCTCATACCACCTTATTAATGGCTAAAATTCATTTCTCAATTAGGGACAAGTACAGACGGGAATGCTCATTTTTACCTATGCAGGTAATTGTCAAAACAGCCACCCAATTATCTGCAAAATATTGGAATGGTGAACTCTTGATCCAAAACATTCGGAAGCTATTGGACTTTGGAAAATTGGCCAAAAGGCAGCTTTTTGCTAAAACTACAATCAGGTACTTTGAAATGCTCTTTTTCTTCTTTTCCAGTCATCCATCTGACATATACCATCTGTCAGATCATGCTGGGTCGCCTTTGTCAGCCTTCCACTCATCTTGAAAGAGAGACAGAGCTTTTGAAGGTTTTTGTTTCTCATGAATATCCCCATGAAAATGTAAAAGGTTCTTTACTGGATCAACATTTCTGTCTTTAGAATACTAGGAGGTAACGTCTCACCACAGCAGTAACATTTTCCCTAAACCAGCCAACATATATGATTGTCAGGGAGCTACCCTACATAGAAATCTGGGACCTGGTCAGGTAATATATACTGACGTGTCTCACATTTTAATATGCTAGGAATCACCACAGGTTTGTGAGAGATTCAATAGTTCTAAGATGGGACCTCAGATGCTGCAATCTCCCAGGTGCCACTAATTTGTGAACCACACTTTTATTAATAGAGAATACTTTAACAAGTTTAATCACTTGGAGTGACTTCACAAAGCAATTATTGTGTCAGAAACAAAAGTGATAATCTTTTTTTTTTTTTTTTTTAGTTCTTCAAAATATCTATTTCAATACATTTTTTATTTAGAACACACACTGCAGAAGTAAGACGGGTGTTATAGACTTTCCAGGGACTGCTTGACTTTTCCACAACATGGCAGCTTGGTTCTGAAGTTCAGCCTCTCTGGAGAACCTAGTGGAAGCTGCTAATCTAGGCTCAGAACTCACACAGGGTGACTTGTGTCAGAGTTATAGACCTGATCATATTCAGAGAAGGGAAACAGACCAGAATGTCAATAGAAGTCAGTCAACATTGGATTTTAAGCAGTGTTGGTGCAACACCTGGCCATCTTTTGGAAATGCAATGTCACAACAGGTAAATATGACCCTACTCTACTAGAGTAAATAACATAGAGACAATAGTGGTAGCTCTTACTACAGGGTTGAGTTGACACAGGACAGTTGGGTAATCTGTTTAAAAAAATGTGTAATATGGATTTTGTAAAGTGTCGAGTGACATAGGTGAAAAAGTGCAGTGTTTTTATGAGTATAGGTTTAGACTCTGACTTCTTCCCAACTGTAGGACTTCGGGCAAGTTGCTTTAATATTTATTATTTTTGCTCTCTGTGTTAGTAAAATGAGGACTTTAAAAAAAATTATTTACCAAGAACATGTATTGGTACATTGTATACATAATGATTGCTTTCATCATAGTTAATTTGTACCTGTACGTGATATATCTTGGTTTCTCTCCTTCTTCCCCATCCCTCCCTTTCACTCCCCCTCCTCTCCTTATTTACAGCAGCTTTACTTACATTTACCCATTTTTCCCCTTTTTCCTTTCTTTTCTTTTTCCCTTCCTTTCTAGTTTTCCTCCCTTTTGAATATTATCTTTCTTTTACATATCATCTATTATAACGTTTTGTCCTTATTTACACTTATGGCTTCTCATATCAGAAACAGTTTGATATGTACTCATGTGTGTCTGATTTATTTCACTTAAGAGTACGATCTCAAGGTGCACCCATTTACTTATGAATGTCTCAAATTTATCCTTATTTATGTCAGAGTAGTATTCCACTGTACAAAAAACCCCACATCTTCTTTAACCATTCAGTAGCTGCTGGGCATTTGGGTTGTTTCCAAGACTTAGCCATTACAATTTGTGTTGCTATAAACATGGTTGTACATATATCACTGTGGTATGATATTTTTAATTCTTCTGGGAAGATACCAAGAAGAAGTATAACTGGGTTGAATGGAATCTCTAGTTGTAGTATTTTGAGGAATCTCCACACCGATATCCATGATGGTTGGACCAGTGTACACTCCCACCAACAGTGGAAGAAGGTTCCTTTTTCCCCACAGCCCCATGAGCATTTGTTATTGGTTGATTTCTTCACAATAGCCATTCTTTCTAGAGTGAGATAGAATCTTAGCATTGTTTTAATTTGCATCTCTCGAATGACCAGTGGTGTTGAACACTTTTTCATATATTTATTTGCCATTTGTATTTCATCATCTGAGGTGTCTATTCATTTCAGGTGCCCATTTTTGTATTGGGTCTTAAATTTGGGGTCTGTTTTTTTGAGTTCTTTATGTATTCTAGATGTTACACCTTTGTCTGAGGAACAGCAGGCAAGAATTTCTTCCCATTCTGTGAGTTTTTGTCCCACTCTGTTGGTGATTCCTTTTGATGTGCAAAAGCTCTTAATAGGATGTGATCCCAAGCACTGATTCTTTGTATTATTTCCCGTGCAGTGTAAGTTTTGTTCATAAAGTTCTTGCCTACACCTATGTCTTCAAGAGTTCTTCCTATTCTATCTACCAGCATATTTACTGTTTCTGATTTAATGTTTAGATCTCTGATCCACTTAGATTTTAGTTTAGTACATGGTAAGAGACATGTATCTAGTTTTAGTTTTCGGCATGTGGCAAGCTAATTTTTCCAGCACCATTTGTTAAAGAGGCTGTCTTTCTTCCAGTGAGAAGAAAGGGTGAGGGTGAGGGAACTCAGCCACAAGAAGCAATTAGAAGAGATGAAAGAACAGGAGATAAGGGAGCAGCAGTTGGGGGATCAGCAGGTAAAGGAGCAGCAGTTGAGGGAGCAGGAGGTGAAGGAGCTGCAGCAGCAGCAGGAGCAGGAGATGGAGAAGCAGCAGGAAAACCTATCCGAAAACCCTTCTGGGGCACTGGCATAGGCGTCTCTGAAGAGACTGAACTTCCAGTGAAAGTGTTTGACTCCTGTGGCGAAGATGAGGTATTAGAGTGTGTTTTTAGTTGTTTCCGTATCTTCTAACCTGTTCCACTGATCCTCAGGTCTGTCTTTTTGCCACTACCATGCTGTTTTTAATCATGGTAGATTTATAGTATAATTTCAAGTCAGTGATTCTGATGCTCCCTGACTTGCTCCTGTTGCCCAGAATTATTTTTGCTATTCTTGGTCTCTTCTGGTTCCAGATGAATTTTATGATTGCTTTCTGTAATTCTGTGAAGTATGCTACTGGTATTTTGATTGGAATTGCATTACATCTGTATAGTAATTTAGGAAGTATGGCCATTTTCACTATGTTGTTTCTTCCTATCCAAGAACATGGGATATCTTTCCATTTTCTGATATCCCTTTCAATTTCCTTTTTTAGAGTATTGTAGTTTTCAATGTAAAGATCTTCTACTTTCTCTGTTAGATTGATTACTAAGTATTTCATTTTTTTGAGGCAATTGTAAAAGATGTATCTTCCCTAATTTATCTCTCAGTGAGTTTGTCATTTGTATATAGAAATGCTATTGATTTTGGGGTGTTGACTTTGTATCTGGCTATGTGACTGAACGTAGCTATTAAATCTAGAAGTTTTTTGGTGGAGTTTTTGGGGTCTTCTATGTAGAGTATCATGTCATCTGCAAATAATGATAATTTAATTTCTTCCTTTCCTATCTTTATTCCTTTTATTTCTTTCTCTTGCCTAATTGCTCTGGCTAATGTTCCACAGCTATATCGAATAAGAGTGGTGATAATGGACATTCTTGTCTTGTTCCAGATTTTAGAGAGAAAGCTTTCAGTTTTTGACCATTTAGTATAATATTGGCCATTGGTTTGTCACAGATGGCTCTTATCATATTGAGATATAGACCATCTATTTATAGTTTCTGTAGGGTTTTTTTTTTTATCATGAATGGGTGTTGGATTTTGTCAAATGCCTTTTCTGCATCTATTGAGATGATCAAGTGATTTTTGTCCCTGACTCTATTGATATGGTATATCGCATTTATTGATTTGCATATGTTGAACCATCCCTGCATCCCTAGGATGAATCCTACTTGCTCGTAGTGTAGGATTTCTTGATAATTCATTGCATTCTGTTTGCCATATCTTGTTGAGAATTTTTACATCTGTGTTCATTAGGGAAATTGGCCTATAGTTCTTTTTTTTTGGTTGGATCCTTTTCTGGTTTTGTTATCAGGGTGTCTTCTGATTTTCTCTATTTCATTGTCCTCTGGATTTGTTCTGGGGGACCTGGGGGTCTGGGGTTGCATTTTACTTTTGTGTCTTAACATTACACACACACACACACACACACACACACACACACACACACATTCCCTTTTATTTTGCTTTCTTTGTCAATTTTTATAGTTCATTTATGGTAGGTAGCTTTAAGACAAATATCAAGGTTTTCCTAGGAAATATCTATTCCTCAGAGATTTCTTCTGTGTACAGGAAGTTCTTGGTTTTTATGTTTGTCTCAAGATCCTACCTTCCAAATTTAATAGGGATGAGAAATTGCTATTTGGCTCAGCACTTGGCTTTTTGATACTGGATTATGTTTGTGATTATGACCCCAGATACTTATAGTATTGTTGTTTAAGAAAGTACAACTGGTTATAACAAGTATGACACCCTGGTTATAGTAGCACATTAGTAATAACAATAGCATGAAGCATATTCATGATATTGATAGACTGTGGTAACCATATGAGCAAGGTCTAAAATTGTATAACAAAATCTAACACAAACCAGGATTTGTATGCGGTGAGTTTACTGTGCGTAGAGTGGTTTTTTTGTCCTATTTTTGGAGGGATTAAGAGGGATAGAGAGAGATAGAAAAGTCAATGAAGAGAAATATAGTAAATGCAAGTTTTGAGGATAAAAGAAGATCACTTAAGCTTTGGAAAATTGAAGTGGACAGGATAGCAAGAGTGAAGGACAAAAACATTGGAGCAAACTGAAAAAAGAAAGAAAATAAAATCAGAAGAGGAAGTCGAGGAAGGAGAGAGAGAGAGAAGGGAAATAAGAGAAAGATAAGAACAAAACAGAGATTTAAACAGTTAAAATAAAAAAGTGTATAAAGTATTACACAGATAAGCTAAAAAGATAATACCGTCAAATGAAGAATAGTTGTAAGATAAAAAAGGAAACAAAGGCAAAAACCGAAACTAAAGTGAGGAACAAAGAAAGAAAGGGCATAAAAACAAACCAAGGCAAAATCAAGCCAAAGCTAAAAAAAAGAAAAAAAAAAAAAAGAAAAAAATAAAAAAACACTTTGTTTTGAGTTTGTGGCTTTTTTTGAGGAGTTCTCTTTTTGAGGAGCAGAACTCCAGTCCAGGTGCGTCTTTGTTTATGCTGGACGCTCAGGAGCCATCTGCGTCCAGCACTGCAGTGAGTATAGAGGGCTGTTAAGGGTAACGGCCAGTCAAATCGTCACAGTGAGCTTCCAGTCTTTATCTGGAGGGCTTGGATTGGACATTGGCCATCACAGTAACAGAATCTGAGCCCTCCGCAGTCCGTTGATTTATTGCCACCATCTGTGGCTGGCCTGCCCTTCCCTCCTTTCACTGTGGGGCCTCGGAGGTGAAGCTGTTTTGCTCTGCTGCTGAGGATCGAGTCTGGAGCTGTTTCCCAAACAAAATGGTGATCCCCAGCCCCTTCCAATTCGTGGGTGTCTATCTTAGAGTGCCACCATGTCTTCTCTCACCAACTGTGGACTCATTCACTGGGTGTGCTGTGGCTCCAGCTCATGTTGTTTACCGCACTCCATGAGAGTGTTGTTTTCTGATTCTCCATTTCTCCATGTGTGGAACAGTATCTTTATGCTGCCTTTTAGTTGGGAGCTGCGCTGGTGTCACGTGGCGCGCGTGCTCCTTAGAGTTGCTGGTCCCCTCAGGGATCCTGCCGGTCTCAGCCAGTTGTGCCGCCTTTCCCCACTGATCCCCGCAGACTGTCCCGTCTGCCACAAGTGTCGTGGCATCTCACCTGTCTCCGTGATCTGTTCATGTTTCTACCACATGTATCGCGAGGTCCCTTTGTTCTCTGTGGACTCTGTAGTTGCTAAAATGAGGATTTTATCTGTCTTAAGCAATTCTTGGTAGATCTGAATGAATTAAGATTTATAAAACTCTATCCTGCCTGACAGATAATATGTGCTTAAGAAATGAAAACATTTTTATCATCATTGTCTTTTCTATTGCTATTATGTGTAAAAAAAAAAGGATTTCCTTCATTAAGGTAAATACATTTCCATTTGTTTGCTCATGCTCATTATGATTGGTATCGCTGACGTAAAATTTTGACATTAGTTGTGAGCTGTTATGGAAAGAAGACAATGTGAGATCTCAAATGTTTTTGTGATATCTTATGCAGACAGCGCTTCACGGAAACCGCTCTTTTAGAACTGACTCCAATATGTACTATTATGCCATTAGTTTCCATTTCTTGAAGATGAAGATTCTTGTATTATTCCTTTATTTCCCATAGTTCTGGTGAGTGATCTGCCTGAATCAGGTGGTTGGTAGGTATTTATAGATGTATTTGATTAATTTTCAATTGTTTTTCTTTCCTGCTCTTATACAACTATTTAGTAGCATCTAGGTAAATATAATTATTACAAAAGATGTTTCTATAATTGCTACAATAAACCTTTTCACTACAAGGTGGATACTCTGTTACACACATTATCTAATATTTTAGTTATGTTTTCTGGTTTTAATTGTGAGCCAGGAACAAGGAAGGGCTCAGTCAGCCCACAGAAAACAGATCATGCATGTGAGTTGAGAGTACTATCCAGTCTTTGCTGGCAGACTCCTAAATTGATTCTTCACATTCTCCTAGACATTACAGATAGCAAATAATGTAGATTGAAATTCTTTGAGATAAAATGTGCGATAGCGGTGAAGGGAAAATATGTAGTGTCTGCTGTGCATTAAAAATATTTCATTTGATGATGAATTAATTCACTGTGGTGTGTTTCTAATATCAGTTATTTTTCTCTGATCTGTGTTATATTTTCCCATTTGCATCTAAGAAAATTATTTTATTACTGAAGAAGAAAAGCAAAAATGACTTCCACTCTCCCATGTACACATACACATACACATAAGTGCATTGATAATTAGAGGGGGAGCATATGAAAAACAATGCAAAATACAAGTCACTGTTTTAATGACATAGAAAAGTGTTTCTATGCCAGGACCCTTCACATGAGCAGGTCTAGGACACCACAGGTGCCTGGCTGTTTGACAATGCCATATTTTCTAATCCAGTAAAAGAGATTTCATAAGAGAAAAAACAGCTGTTTCTAGCAAGTTGTAGGGGTCTGTGAATGATAGATCAAGTGTTTTGCTCTTCTTACATCAGCATTTTTACTGGCCTCTGGCTCAAAACAATACACTAAGGCATTATTTAATTTCTGTTCAAATTTATATGAGTAAATCTAAAAATTCACTGCAAAGCAATACTGCTTTTTTTAGTATGTTTTTTCTGTATATGACTAAGCCTAATGTCAAGATGTGAGTATTTTTGTACAAATAGAGATTTAGAAATAGTCACTTTTAAATCACTAGTAATCATTGATTCCTGATTACAAAACCCCTATTACTTCTCTTGAGTGACTTCTTTCAATGCATCATTTTAAATTAAGATATAGTTAAATATGTACAGTATCACATGCAATCTATCTTTCTTAAAGATACAGATCCCATTGTTACAGTAATTTGGTTTCTTAAAAAAATGGATTAGTGAAGTGTAACATTTGACTTGAGTTAAATGTGACAGACTCTAACACGACGTGTTCTAAAAATAATAGCAGGAAGTCAGTGTCACAGAGAAGGAGAAAGAATTCTACCCTTTCATGGAATTTTTACCTCTTTTTTCCTTTGTCTACCATCAATATCTGCTACTAGAATTAGTAAGATAGCTTCTTTTTCAACTATATTCAGCTTTTTCCATTCAGACGTACCTATAACAATATTACTTGTCAGTTTAAATTCACCAAAGACTGTCTGCCTAAAGGGCTTTACAAGGACATACCCTTTCTTACCAGGCACCACTTCTCTGTGTTCCTATTTGCATAGCTCTTTGACTATGGTTATATTTTAGTAATTATTTCCTTATATCTGTTTTTAATAGTGGATTATAATCTACCTAAGTGCTGAGACAGTGTTTTAGCCTAGTAAAATAAAGAAAATTCCATTTACACATTCACCGATTTATTAATTCATGTATTCAATTCAGTATTTTGTGTTGAGTATATGAGACGAGAAATAGAATCTTGATTTCAAAGAGCTCACAGTTGACTGGAAAGGCAGGAAGTTTTCAGGTGACTTTAGTACAACATAAAAAAGTATTTTGAGATGTTCCCTGAAAAGATATGTAACAGAAAAGAGAAGCCATTAGTTACAAAAAGAACGGAGTTCAGTCAAGACTGGTCGATGATCACCCAGATATTCCAGGAGTCAGGCAAGATGTGTTGTATCTGATCCCTAATCCATAGGTGAACAAAGAGGGATGACATTGTGCTACTTCTTGCATGTTATTTCCTTTCCTCAGAAGGGAAATGCCCATTTTGAGCCCTGTGTTCTTTTTTCCTTGCAGATGGGTAATTTCCTGTAGGTTCCTATTAACTCATTTCTTGGATGCATCCTATGCAACTGGGATAGACTTGATCCTCAGATACTCAAGAATAAGAGATGTACTTTCTTTTGCAATACTTCATTGCTTTTATACAAACTGGGAATTAAGACAACTGGCCATGGTCATAGAATAAAAACATCAATCATAGTTTAACACTCCAGTTAGGTCTCTTTTGCAAAAAGTTAGGGAAATGCTGAGAGGCATTGTCTGTGCAAGCTTTCTTTGTCTTACAGATAATCCTAAATTCCCAAAATAAATTAGAGCCAGGTGTGATGACACTCAAGTGTAAAATGGAACTCCTTCATCTGGCAGCTTTCAGTCTCTTAATCTGTCCCCTTATTGTAAATTTCAACCTCAGGTCTAAAGATCCCTGCTTCTCCTTCCACAGGGTTCTTCCACAGGGCCCTTTTCTCCATACACCAGGGTCTGCTGCAACTGCTGCTGCCCCAACAGCATGCATGTGCACACTTTGGGAGCTAGCAGATGGATTCCTATTGGTTAAAACTCAATAAACTATTTCTATACAGGACCTAAACAAATCAAAAGAATTTGGTTAGTGTTTCAGACTATTTTGATGTCAATGTTATGTTGTACAGATTCTTACAGATTCAGAGAGGTCTCTAGTAACAACTAGTGCCATATTTTATACTGTAGATTATAAGTATCCTGATGGGTCTAAAACTATCATGGTTAGACTCTTCTAAATGAGATTATATTGACCCTGATGACATTTGAAGTTGTTAACATTTTGTTATTTGTATTTTAGAAGGGCTAAAGGCCAGTAAAATCAAACTGGTAAATCAAGCTAAGTTGCCTTCCATAGATCAGGGCCCAAATGATGTTTCTTGAACAATGTTCGGGAGCTATGCAAAAGAATACTATGACTGACTTTTGCTTCTCTGAGGGCCATGCCCTCCTTAAAGAATCCTCACCTAGTTAACTCCAGATATTAGGAAGAAATTACAAAAAATATCTTTGGGACCTGAGACTCCTATTGATGTATTACTGAAAGTGCCCAGTATATTTTTCATAACTAGGCTGTAGAGGGAAGACAGAGATGGACAAAATGGAAGCTAAAAGTAGACAAGAATGAGAAGACAAAAAGCATTTGGAGTTTCTTGCTGCATTACTTGGTGGTCAAATGTTGCCTGCTGGCTCCGCCTCCAAGGAAAGTAAGGATATTGTTAGTCAGCTTTCTCATCAATGGGACATGATACCAATATCCAAATTTAAAGGAGGAGAGGTTTAAATTAGCTCATGGTTTCAGAGGATTTAGTACCTGGATGGCAGGCTTTCAAGACATGAAAATCATGGGAAAAGTGTGGCAAGGCAAAGTTGCTTAGTTCATGGTAGCCAGGAAGCGAAGCAGGGGAACAAAATCAGAGGAAAATTGCTGGAAAGCATATATAGACCCCAAGGCCACTATTCATAATCCATCCAAACATACTCAGAAGAGTGACCACTGATCCTCTGGCAGGTTCCAAATCCAGTCAAGTTGACAGTTGACCCTAAATGCCACAGTACGCTAACTAATAACTGTCATGTTTGCCAGAAGATAGGCCATTGGTAAGAAGACTGCCCTATGGCTAAGTCATCTTGTTTTTACTGCAGCAAAATGGGAAACGGGAAAGTTTACTCTCCCAAGGATCAAAGGACCCCTAGTCCAAAGCCCCAGTTATTGTCCATGGAATGAGGAGACCCAAGGCTCCTGTCAGCACCCAGGCCAATCGTCACCATCAGTGGGATGGAATTTTAGGTCACATTGGAAATGATAGGCAGGATGATAGGCTTCTTTCTTAAAAATGGCACCTCTTATTCTGTTCTTACCTATTATTTGGAGAACCGTCTTCTAAAGATGGGAGCTCAAATTATCTTCGGTGCACAGATTCTCAACTTTTATACTACTGTGCATCACTTCACTCTGAAAAGTCTCTCCATAAATGTTCCACTATCAACCATGCTGCTCTGCTTCCTACTCCTAAGTTCCATTTTTCTGCCCAGGAAAGAAATAGCACTGAGGCTGATTGTTTCAGTATTGTTAATTTGGCTTGTGTTAGCCAACCAGGACTAGTAGATCAGCCTCCTGATAACTGAAATGTAATCTGGTTTACTAACAGTAGCTTCTACGTAAGAAATGGCAAAAAACAAGCTTTGGCTGTGCTATTCTTTCTCTTCTGCCTTTAATTGAGGTTTGGCCTGTGCCTCCAATGACATCAGCACAACTGGCTGAATTAACTGCTTTGACACATGCCTTAGAACTAGTAAGAGAAAATGAGCCACAGTGTACACTGATTCCAAATGTGCTTTTCTTGTGCTTCATGCTTATACTGTTATTTGAATAAAAGATGCTATCTTAATACAAATAACAGTCCTATAAAACATGACCCTCAGATATTAGCATTATTAGAAGCTATCCATTTGGAGGCTAAAATAACAGTGATTTAGGAACCCATGAGGAGGCATTAGGAAACCAAAGAGCTAATGTAGCGCCTAAATGAGCAGCTGAAACTTCTGAGCCCAGATTGTCTCTAATCCCTACATTAGGACATTTTCCTTCTCTTACAACCTGGAGGATGTCACTTAGGCCATAGTCCATGGCTCCACATGGAAACTATATGGGTATCTCAAACCAGAAAATCTCTTCCGTCTCCCCAGTCCACATAGTAAATGACTATTAAGGAATTTCACTATGCCTGTCTTTTAAGCCAAGACTGACTATGCCAAGTTTGCTAGCAGGTAATTAGTGGCAAAGCTTTTCTATTACCCTGGAAATTTAGTCTTCATTAAAACATACAGGGAGTACCCACAGGTCAACCGTTACTGTCTCTTTGGAAGGGCCTTTTCTAGGCTACTTCTCTCTTCTCCAACAGTTATCAATGTTCCAGGAATTGGCAACTGTGTCTATCATTCCCAAGTCAAGCCTTGGAAGGGAGAAGTTTCTCAACAGATCTCACCATTCTGGGAAAGCCACCCATTAGGAGATTTGATACACTGTTCAAGTAAACTTCAATTAAGTAAACGCTAGCTGTCTCTACCCTACCTTCCAACAGAGGGCGGCAGACACCTTGGACATATTCTAAACCCTTAATGAACTGACTCAGGGTTCTCCTTTTTAAATACTGAAGTCCAACTTATGAGACAGGCAGTCTTACAAAATTGGATGGCACTCAATATTTCAACTGCAGCACAAGGTGGGACCCATGCAATTATCAAAATTGTATGCTGTGTATGCATAATTGACAACACTGCCAATGTCTCTTAGCCTAAGGGTATACAATAACAAAACAAGTCCAGCCATGTCAACTCCTAATCTAAGCTTTAGAAGTAAAGTGGTGGGCTAGGGATTTAGCTCAGTAGTTTAGTGTGCTTGCCTAGCAAGCGTAAGGCCCTGAGTTCCATCCCTGCCACAAAAAAAAAAAAAAAAAGTGAAATGGATTTGGTTCTCTATGCCAATTTTGTGAAAATGGTTCCGCAGTACAATATTTGTTCTTATAATCATATTTAGAGCATACATAATAAATTGTCTTGTTTCTGTAGTTTATAGTTTATCTACTTTTATATGATCTTATACCTTCTGATTATCTATATAAGACGCCCTGACTGAATTGCCAGGCCTGAACGCAGGCCAGAGAAGGGACCCTAACTCCCTCCTCTCAAGGGCCCCGCTCAGCAGAAACTAACCGAATGACTCGACACACTACATAGATTTTAACTCTCAGCTCTTGGGAACCATCTTGGTGGATGTCAGGCAGAAAGTTAGACGTTCACTTGCCTGGAGACAGGTGACAGGGGTTTCATAAAAAGCAAAAAAATGACATGATCTTTTCCCCTGTTCCTTTTGTTTTCTTAATCATTAGCTACAGTTAGCATGCAGACAAGCTTATTGTTTCTAGCTATGGCCCAAGGGAAAGTAAGAGCTTCTGAGCATGCTGATGAGACCCAGGGCCCTACAAAGTCCGGAGCATGGGTGAAGGTTTGAGAAAAGCCTCAAGGTCTCAAAACAATCTCAATAGAAACATTCTACCTAGAGAGTAGGGAGGAACCTTCTTCCTTCTGAAGTTTTTCAGAAGCCCATTTTTCTTGTGAAATAAAGAAGTGATATTCCCTGAAGACCCATTTAATCATGTAACTGTACCTGGCACCTTCATCTGGGTTAACTACTATCTTGCACATGCCCACCTTCACCCTTGAAGGTATATTTTCTCTCTTTATCACTCTGGAAATCTACCACTTTGCAATAAACTCTGCCTGTACTCTGCATGGCTGCCTACATGTCTGGTCTGAATTCTTTTGTCAAAGACACAGTGAACTGCAGAACACTGCCGTTTCCTTCCCTAGTTAGGGCCCAGCTTCCTGCTGACAAGGTATTAACCATTTTTGGTCAGTGTGTGTGTACTTATGTGTTTCTAGTGATCTTTATCAAGAGAGTACTATTCTCCCTACTCTCATCCCAGGAGTATTACTCATTATGCTTCAGTCTGTGCAGAAATAGCCTGTGAAAGAACTGAATGTGCCAAACCCTAAGCTTATGGGCATAATCTCTTCACTGCAGCAAATGAGATAAGCCACAATATTTGTATGAACCAACGAGGAGGAAGTCCTTCCTTACAAAGTGCTGAATTTAGTACAACTAGGTGAGCTGCCTTTCCTCTTCCTTTTTTGGGTGGCTACAGTGCCTTAAATTGAGAGATGACTGAATAGTTTTCTATTGCAGTTAAGCTTTAGAACCTATATGTTTCCCCCTCTTATTATGCTCTGCTCATGCAACAAATGGATTGATCAATTTTGGCTAAGCCTAGTCTATAATGGTTGACCAGCCATTAATTAATGAACACTTGTAAGTTGGCCAAAAACTTGAGTATAATTTTGGCACAAAAGACACCATAGTACTGCCCATGTCAGGCAACAACTGGTGTGTGAAATAACAGTTTCCAGTAATTATGGCTTATTCTAACTGGCATGATTTTCAGTTTCAAGATTCATATTTGTTCCTAGTTGGGACAGTTTAATTCAGGGAGTATATAACTTTTTAAATAGCTCTGATAGATCTTGGAAACAAAGATATACATAGAGAAAGAAGAGTAGAGAATGGAAACATGAAATACAATGTTATTTTTTGTCATAGATGGGCTGTACAAGCAGCACTTGCTAAAAGTGTCAGGTTCTATGACGCCCCAAATGGCACTGTTTGATTTTTTTTCCTTTGAATATCAAAAATCAAATGCTCCTTCAGTTCCTGCATTTCAAGTCCTTGTTCATTTATAAGTAATATGTTATGCTTCTCCCACAAGTTCTCCCAGTTTTTTTCCTAATCTTTTTAGAAATATAAATACAAACCAAGTCAAGCAGCTTTGTTCAATTAGTTACTTTTGTATCTTCAGACACTGGTTGAAGAGTGACAGTTCTATTTCTTTACCTGGTAACTTGTCATTTTCTGAGAATTGAATATCATCTCCTTGGTTCAGAATGTCCTGAAAATGTATATGACGTCTCTTAAATATTTTTATCTCCCCTTCCAACTACCCGTAATGAATGTAATCATTATATGTTGCAAATATGAACTAATAATAATGATGATGATGATGATGATGATGAAGATGAAAATGATGGAAGGGGATCTAGAGATGGAGGGAGGAAGCTGGGTGGGGAGGGGAAGGAGAATAAAGGGAATTGGTGTATTAAGTATATGTACTTATTCCCTAAGATGAATGTAAACATGTGCAGTAAATATGTATTTAATAAATACGTCCTGAATATGTAGAGACAAATGTGCCTTTACAAAGCTGTGTTTTTGACAAAGCTGTTGGTTGACATATTTCTAAATTTTGTGCAATTAATTGAATATTCTGGCCTGATTATAACATATCTCCAGAATTTTCATAGAAATTGTTAAGTATCTTTGGGTAAATATTCATGAACCCAGAATACAGCACATTTTTTCACTGCTTTGATTTGAATAATAGTCAGTGCAGATACTGGAAATGTAGGAATGTAACTACCCTTTGGTTGATAATTTTTCATCTCTTGACTCACTTTTCTGAAGTTAAGAATTCTACAAAGCAGTAAGCATCTACTAAATCTAACAAACCTCTTTATCCAGGGATTCTTTTATTACAGCTTTTCCAATTCTTTTATAAACACAATAGCATCATCATTTCATCACCACTACTTACTTGATTGATTCCTATCCAGGTACCATTATTCAACATCTGCTCAGAGTTTCCATTGAAAGTTTCCCTGTAGCACAACAATACAGGAAAAGCATTTAAGAAAAAATAAATCTGGCCTCATGAGCAAATAATGTGGGGAAATGCTGTTGCTACACATGCCTTTAGGAAATTCACAAACCATACCGCTGTATTATATCCTCTGTAAAGTTCTATAATAAAGAAATCTATGGAAGCATCTTTAATCTCAAATTTTCCCAAATAATTTGCCAATACAGGATTTATTCACACATCCTAGAAAGGTAGTGACCTGTGAAACACACTTTGGTAAACAATGTTGTGTAGTATATAATAGTTGCAATTGCCAGAACCAATACTTCCTTAGCATCAAATCTTTCTAATTACTTTTCATTTCAGTGATCTTCTGCAGTACAGGTAAATTTCAGCAAAAAATGTATATTGATTCCTAATGTGTATATTTTAATTCCAGAGGAACTGAATTCAATCATGAAAGCTGTTTTCCCATAGCTGGCACCATTACTGTATATTCTGTAAGCTGTTTTCACTTTTTTTTTTAAATAAGTACTGTTACTCTTGAATGATTGCATAAGACTAAGATCTGTGCATGCCATGAGTACAAACCAAAATTCCTTTTGTTAAATTCCCTAGCCAGAAGTAATTCTTTTGAAATATCCTAGCTATCTTACTTTGCTCTTTGCTGAGGTACACTACCCATCGCCAACAAATTTAAAGAGCAAATTTTTATTCTGGGTCATGGTTTGCAGAGGTTTCAGTCATAGCCGAGAAGAGCTGTTCATGGCAAGGCCACTGGGAAGCAGAGGAGCTGGGAAGGGAGGTAGACCCTTGCAGGCCACACCCACAACAATCTGCCTTTTCTGACCAGATTCTACCTCTGCAAGTCTCTCTGCAAAACTTCTTCATCAAATCATTTTCCTTCTTTCCACATCTATAACAAACCTTTGGCCAAGAAGAGAATGAGATGTAAATATCATGAGGAATCCTTAAACCAGGTTTGAATACGTTGTTCCTAGCATGGGGATTTATGCAGCTTCTCACACAGAATGGAAGGAAAAGTGGCCACACAGGAGTCCTTGCCCCAGAGTATTGTCTGGCTGTTCAAACACTTGGCACCATTTCTTTAGGCCTTGAGGCTTATTGTATATGCACCACAGTCACCTGATAAAGGAGTGCCTTTGCATAGGTGTTAGTATATAGTGGATCAGGTAACACCTAGTTCATGGCAGAGAGCTCAAATTGCTTGAAAATTCAGCTGTCCCAGAACAGCCATTCCCTTTCCAGTAGCATCCAAGTGAAATGGCAACAGAAGACATGAATATGGTATTTACTGTGTGGGGAACATGGTGCACATTACTTTCTTTAATCATCAATTCCTATGATATGTTGATGCCCAGAGAAGAAATGAAGCCTGTGTGGTTTGAGTATTGTGTCTGTAACACATAGCTAAGAGAGGAATGTGTGATTTGAATTAGGGTGGTCCAGCTCCAGCAATTGCTCTCTTAACTTCCTGTACTATACCTCCTTAGTGTTAAGCCAGGAGCTATTTCTTGAAAGCAAGTAAGTTATCTGAAGAAGGTATGACTTTGCTTTAAAATTCTCAAGGCCATTGCTGTGATTGTCTTTTTAGCCCATGTGACAGCTTCTAAACTGTATTCCCACCGGTCACAGTCACTTTATCTGGGTCATAAGGTCCAAGTGGCATTAAATTCTAAATACTTTGGATTTTTATGGTCCCAAGCAACCCTTACAAAAAGCCTTATAAAACAACTATTAAGACTAACCCTGTATCAAAATAGCATTCCTCTACAAGCTCACCTGACATATGTTATCTTTAAATAATTTAAAATGTCCATTAATTTCATTACTGGTATTTTATGTGCAGCCAATAGTTCTGATTTCATGAATTATGTTCTGCCATTTTTCTTTTATTCTGCCTGAAAGTTGAGAATAAAATGCAATAAAGATAAGTCTCTCTGAAAGGGAGATCTATCCTTTTTGAAAAATTTTAAGATACTGCTCTTTATTGAGTCTGCAGTAAGATGACTGATATTAACATATTCTTATACAAATATGGACTATTCTCAAATGTTGGGGCATTACACACAGAAACAAAACTCTAACATTTGCTTTTGTTTTAAAATACATTCCTTTAGGACTTCCATAAGCAGGACAAAAGAGGATAGTTTCTTTAACTTATGTAGATTGCTTGAAGGTTGCTCCTTCAGAACCAGGACAAACTTGCTTTTTTGAATTCTGAAAACTTGACCTGACCCTCAGAAGTATTTTCAAGAAGTTTAGTTTTTTTTTTCTCTTTTCTTTTCTTTTCTTTTCTTTTCTTTTCTTTTCTTTTCTTTTCTTTTCATTTCATAGATTTCTGTATTTTAGTTTTACAAAGAATTACAGGATGGAAAATTATAGCCAAAACTGAGTTGTTTGGATAATTTTAGTAGGGCTTTTTAACTGGATATCTATCACTGGGTCTGGCCAGTGGATGCTCAGACACTGCCCCACCCTCAGCCTGACCTCAGACACTGAATGAGTTCCAGAGAATGTTGTACTCTCTTGGGGGTCAAACTGTGAAACTGTGGCTATATATTAAGGTACTTCGTTATGTACTTTAATGTCCCATTCGATGAAAAGTTTATTATTTATTAAAATAATATATTTTGAAAAACAAAACACTGGCTTACCAACATTGAACTGGATCATAATAGAGGGAGGAAAAGTCCATGTAAACCATGCTGATATTTTGCACATCACTACAAATACACAGGAGAATACAAATGACCTCAAATAGAACCACAGCCCAAGTTGGAAGAAAAGTAAGACAATAGAGTTTAGTTATATAAATCAATTAATAAAGTTATTCTTTAATAAAGTCATTAATAGTAACTTTTCAGTTTATACAAAAAGTTGTTGTGAGGGACACAGAAAATTTCTACCACCAACTTGTTTATAATTTAACTGAAAAAAGTAAATAACAAAGAAAAAGACTATGTAAGAGAGGACAGTATATGCTCTGTGCTAATTGGCTCAAGTATCAAGGGATATTCGAATATAGAACATAAATCACAAAAAGGAGCAGGAATTGCTGGTCTTTTAGATAATTTTTATATTTTGGGAAAAAATGAGTATGTCATCAAGTGTGTGGGCCCGGTGGAAATCAGATATAGGGAGGAAACAGTTCTGGTTTTGTGGTTTAAGTGAAATGATTGTGTCATGAATTTCCGATATGTATCTATGAAAACAGCATGCCCCTTTGGTGCTGTCATTTTGAGTTGCATGTTGGCAAAATGGACCATACAGGAGCATAATCATTCACTAGAAGTGCCGATAACTTTGATTCATTTGATTCTAATTCTGCCTCCTTGAAGTAATATGCATTCTGAAGAACGTCTTAGAGTCCCTACTGAATCATGAGAATAACGACAAAGGGATTTCTTTAGGGAGAAGAATTAAGTACAAAGTGAAATAGGAGAAAAAAATAAAAAGTGAGCCTTTCTCATGTCAGTCGTCTGGGAGCTCCTTTTTGAGACAGTAAGGGAAGAACTGAAGGTAGAGAGTCTCTGGAGAGGAGAGGCACCTAGGATCAGTTTCAAGGGTTCACTCTATGTGCGCAACCTGCTACCAATAAATGCTCTTGACTTCAAGCCCCTTTGATTTTTTCCTCTGAAATACAAAACTGGTTTTGTTCGCCTATTCTGTCCATCAGCCAACTGCTATAACCACATTTCCCCACAGCCTGTTTTTTATTGAAGCAGAGTGATGGTGTGTTAGCAGTTGAAAATATCCTTGGAACTACCACATCATACTCGCTCTCTGAGGACTTTCCCCAAAGCAGAGAGTTCTTTCATCTCATTTGGGTAGCCAAACTGTGGGAGAGAAATTCTAACATTGGCTTGAATTGCTCAAACATTATCTCTGAAAATTGGCTATCTTCTGAATTGTTTAATTCACATGAAAGTGGAAAGTCAACATTATGCTTTTTATGCATTTTTTCATGCCTTTTCCCGTGAAGAATGTAGGTGATTATTCTCAAGCCTTTTTAAATCGTCATTATTTTTATAGAGAACAGGTGGCAATGAGCACAGGTTTGTGTGTATATGGATCTAGTACAGCCTCCCGAGGAAAACAGGATGACCAAATGTTTCTCTCAGACTAGCTGCAGCCGAGACACAAGCCAAAACAGAACACTTTGTGAGTTAGTGAAGACAAAGATCACAGTGTCATTCTAATGATCAAGGGAAGGACTAAATCCCAGCTGTTAGTCATTTAGGTGTGGGACAACAGGGCAAGAGGGCAGTGCATGCTTTTCTCCATTATTCTGAATAAAGATATTATTGCAGAAATGAACATCTTAATCCAGAAAATCTGTACTTACGTAGTATAGCGAGAGAAAGGATTTGATTTAATTGTTTGGATCTTTGAGTGATCTCAGTAATACAGCAGAGTACCATGACTTGAGTTTTCCATCTAAAGTTCCAAAGTGTAAGCCATGAATAGTTTGTTTCTATTTCTCCTATCTTGGATCAATCATTAATGTTGTAAGAGAGTCCACAAATTAAAATGAAAACAAAAGTGAAATGATTTATCACTTTGTATATTTAATGTGTGTATGTAAAAGACTGTTGTGATTTTGTGAGGATGACTAACTGGTACTCTTAATTACTCATTGCTCTCAAAAGTGATGCTCTAAATGAAAGACTCACTGAGTGTATTTATTCATGTGGAGAGAGTTTTAAAGAATATCAAACACTGGGCTAGAACACCAGTTGTTGGATGCCAGCCAAGTGTACAGAACTCATCTGTACTTTGTTTCTTCTGTTTAGATTCATTAGTTTCTCACTTTACTATATAAAATTTATCCCTTTCAAAATTATTTTAGTAGCCCTATTTTTCAACTGTGCATGTAATTCTGTCTCTCCTTTTTATAAACAGCTAAAATTTCAGCTCTCTCCACTTACCACATCTCTAGTTTCAAACCTGATGTGAAGTTTCTAAATAGAACCAGCAGCCAAAGTAGGCATGACTTCAATGAGAAGCACTACTATTAGAAATCTGAGGCTTTAATATTTCCAGGGATAACTGAATAAGGTGGTAAGGTTCTCTTTCTTTTTCTCTCCTGGTTTCTGGCCATGTTCCTTGAATATTTATGGTGGACATTGTGCTGTCTGGGATTCTATCTGGGGGAAAGAGACGTCTCAGTTGACCTCTAGGCATCTGTTGGTGTGGAAACAATAAGTTCCTAAGAGGAACTTGGTTGTGTTCTAATAGCTTTAGATATTTCAAAATGTTCTCAAGAATTATTTTAATCTGCACAAATTTGATGTTATTTTGTTGATTTATGCTTGTCTTTATCATGCAGCTGATGTGGCATTTGTAGAATTTCATTACACAGTAAACAGATATTTTGATGAAGAAAGTGATTAAATTGAATTTGAACAAAATATTAGATTGTGTAATAGTATTTTCCCTGTTGGATGTTAATATAAATGAAATCCCTCCTAGTGTTGTGGGCTGAGAAATACATTATAAAACATAATGACAAGTTAAATGATTAAATTCTGGAAACAACAGGAATAGAGAAAACTGTGAGTAAAATTGCAGACCTACTTGACTTAAATGTGTTGGTGACTCATGAAAGTTGATGCAGTTTGATCAAGAGTAGCTGTTGTACTATGTTTAACCTTAAGTAATATGCAATAAAATACACAGAGATAGCATAGGGGTCTTCGTTCATTCTTCTGATTTCAGACTTTTTCCAGAAGGATTCCAAAATAAAAAAAAAAAGAACTCAAGTAAGAGTAGCAGTCCTATGTCCACTGAAAGGAAGTATGTTTAATACTGAACATTTTTGGCAATCATAATTATGTCCACATGATGACAATTCTGTTTTCTGTCCTCCACCTAGAATTACATGCTTTGCATACATCAAACCCTTCTTATTCTCTTGTTCCATATAAGAAATGTAGAAAATTTATGGAAAACTGCAGGTACACCTACTTGATAAAAAGAACTAAATTTTCTGTCATTTCATAATGGCTGTGGAGATCGGTGGTAGTGATTTCTTAGTCCAGAGATGGCGAGAAAAGAAGGGTGGTCTCTTTAATTAAATGTTGATGTCACTTAAGAGAAAAAGGGTTTATATTTCTGGGGAGAATTCGGGCCCAAATTTGATTTTTTTATCCAGGTGATAAATGTTAAAATGTACTTCACTTTGGTAAGTAAATAAGATACCAAAAAAAAAAAGAAAAAGAAAAAGAAAAAGAAAACAAAAACCAAGCTTAGTACCCAGGTCACACTACTTAACTCAGAAAAAGTCCTTGAGGCTTGTTTCCTCTGGGTTAGAGCGGGACCTCATCCCAGGATAACTGCATGCTCTTCAGTAGAAGCTTCTGTCCAAATCATTATGTATGATTGGTCTCACTTTCATCCTGTTGTGATAAGGCTGGTTTCAAAGATCTCCCTTCTCTAAAATTCTGCAACATGTATAGCTGTCTGGCTAAACTGATTATATTGTGCAATTTAGGGAATTCCATTCATCCAACAAATTTTGAGTGTGTACTGTGGGCCAAGATTTATTCTAGGGACTGCAGATAAAGTGGTAAATAAAAAGGATGAGACCTCCCTCATCTCATTGGAGGTAGCATTCTTATGAAGGATAAAGATAATAAACATGGACGTGGATATTATACAAGTCAATTCTTGGTTAACTGTCATGAAGTTGACAGAACAATGAGTAGAATAACTGGAGTGGATCATGCTAGATGGGGGCAAGGAGAAGGCTGCTCATGGAAGATGCCCTTTTGCCTAAGATTAGAGGATGTGAATGAGCTGAGGGAAGAGGAGTCTGAGCAGAGGAAAGTTGTGCAGACCCTTGATGGCTCCAGGTGCATGCCTGGCCTGTCTGGTCAACAGAAGAAGCAGTCCTGCAAGGGACAGTGAGTCAGCAGGACAGGACATGAACTGGGAATGGAACAGGAAGGTGAGAACGCCTCATAGGCAAGGCCAGGCTTCCGGGATGTGGCAAGAACTTAGGTTGCTTGAGAGCAGTGCAATCACTAGGAGATGCTCAACATAGTGGTAACAGGCTTGAGTTCACGATTTTGAAAAAGGTTTTAAAAACCCCTTAGGATTCTTGAGGAGAATGCCTTCCTCAAGTTTTTGTATTATACTACTTTGGGCCAATCACTTACAGAAGTTTTAATAAAATAGTTCTTATTACTTCAAGCCCTTTTCTTTACAGAGACACTGTTTTATGGCCCTACTTACATGTGTGTATTTAAAGTGTTTCTCTGTCCAACAGTTTTTATGAAGGGAGGGAGCCGGGGGGCAGTGTAATTTTAGGAAGATCAAAAACTAACTTAAATTCAGTTTACAACTACAGAATTTTATTAACATCTTTAGTGCAAATGCAAAAGCATTCGACTTCCTGTAATTTAGAGGAGCAGTGAGTGTTTCATACCTGAGGGTCGGTTTTGTATGGTTCTTCCTTGGTTCCCTTAGTGGGTGAGAGGCCCCAGCTTCATCTGATGATGAGTAATCTGCTGCCCAACAGAGCGCGCGCGCACACACACACACACACACACACACACACACACACACACACCCTGATGTGAACACAGAGATATCTATTTTTTATTCCTCCAATTTTGAAAGTTAAGCCTATTTTCACCCACCGTGCAGGCTCATCATTCTTCAATATTATTTCCAGGAACTCTGTTACTTTCACAATGACTCTGAACCAGGAGAGGCAGAGGGAAAAGGAGAGAGAGAGAAAGAAAGGAAGGAAAGGTAAGTGAACATAAAGGATGCCCAGGGTACATATTTTAGTTACCTAAGTCCACTTTTTTGTTTTACTCTTAAAGTTTCTACTGAAGGTAGAGGGACAGACTTTAATTTTTGCCAGTACTCTACTACATCTGTAAAAGTAACAGAAATGTCAAATACCACCAAAAGAGCTATAAAAATGAATGGCCAGTCTGAAAAAAATTTAAAACATTTTACACTGTTACATAAACACATAGGAAATATTATTTTATATAGCACAGAAGACAAAGTCTGAAAATTTTAAAATTCCATCAATTAGATCACTGTTATCAAATTTCACATGTTGATAGACTGTAAAAAAATATCTTAGCCCAGTGAGCAAATTTTGAACTCTCCATCCAGATTTCTTGGCACTGAATAGATGATTCTAACTTACTTAGAAATGACTATGCGAACAAATTTCGTGTAGGTGCGTATTAATTTTCTATGGTTACAATAATAAAATATTATAAATTTAGCAGTTTAAAACAACAAAAAGTTATTCTCTTGCAACTCTGAAGTTCTAAAACCCAAACTGAATTGCAGTAGTCAAAAACCAAACAGTCGGGCCGTGGATTTAGCTCAGTGGTTAGAGTCCTTGCCTTGCAAGCATGAGGCCCTGAGTTCAATTCCCGGTACCAAAAAAAAAAAAACAAAACAAAACAACCAAACAGTCTCATTCCTTGTTGGATGATCAAAGGGAGAATCTATTTCTGCCTCTTTCAGAATCTAGAAGCTGACCACTTCCTTAAACCATAGCCCCACGCTTCCACTTTTACAGCCAGAACCAGAAAGCAGAGTTTATCTCACATTGCATCAATCTGATTCCTCTTCTGCTTCCTCCTTTCACATTTAAGAACCTTTATGTGACATCAGGCCTACCAAAATAATCCAAGACAAATCTTCCTAAATTACCATTAGCTGATTAGCAGATTTAATTCAGTCTGGGACCTCAATTCTCTTTTTCCACATGAGTTAACATATTCACATCTTTCAGTTTGGAAACGGGTATCTATAGAGTGTCCACTAGGTGCTTCCACTAATTTTCAGGCGAAAGAGGAAATAAAGAAAAGGAGGGAAACATTTAAGCAAATTTTAGTTTGATTACCAAGTTCTAATCAGAACTACTCCCTGGAGGAGGTAATATTTATAGGTTTCCTAGACAGTGGACATTTATCAATGTAATATCATCCTTGCTTAACTACTTACTTATTTGTTTGCCTATTTTGCATCAAGATAAAGGTTCATTGCCCTACAATGCCTCAAAGGAGAAATCAACTGTGAAGGCAACATAGGAAGATCTACAAAAAGGTAAGTATGATAACTTACCTTGTACATGTTCATTGGTTGGTTTACTTGGTTTCTTTTGACAGTTCCATTGGCTAATTGGGATATGATTGCTAGGCGTCATTGCTAAAGCATTAGGAATAATATTTGTCTTCTTAGAGGAAAGTAAAATACAAAATCAACAAAACATTTTATCATTTGAAATGTTCCACAAGCAAGAGTGGATGGATGAGAGTTAAGCAAAGTAGATTCTGATTACCTGAGAAATGATCAGTGTGATAAGTGTTTTAATTCTAGTTCAGTTTCTCTTTTAGGTAGGAAAATGCAGGTTGTCTTCTAAATTTCTAAGGTCAAACACACTTTATGCTAAAGGCTATTGTGTAGCTAGGTTGTGCAATCTAGCTTCACATAAAGAAAGCATATTTTTCTATCACAACTTCTGTACTACTCAGTAAAAATAATCCTGGGATTACTGTACTAAGAAAGCATTCCTTTTCTTCTTGCTATATATACATCACCGTGACCTCATTGGCTCTTTAAGAGTCATCCAGAATAAATGGATCACACAAAATAGATTTTTTTCTGATTCCATAATGTAATCCCTCATATAATACATCAATTTAATTTGAGACTGAAATTTTACTTTATCACAACTTACTTCGGGGGAGAAAAAGCAGCATTAAGCATTCCAAATACATAAATAGAGGTGGATGATATTTTAATGAATATTTTATTCTAAGAGAAATACAAGAAAACAAATCAAGATGTCTTAGGAATATGTCTACATCATTGGATGTTAAAACATAATTTAAATACTCAGTAGGAACATAGGAAGTAAAAGTCTAACAAAGAAAACAGGCTGAATCTTTCAACTTGTGATTTCTGAAATATTTTGTTCTTTTTTTCAACTTTTTCTTGGTTCTTTCTTGGTTGCTGTGTGTTGTGAATCTTGGTTTCCACTGGTGATAGTTTTCGCTGAAACTCCACTAATAGTAGACCTTGGAAGTTTAGGAGTGAAACTCTCAGTTATCTTTTGCTCTGTGGCTGTTAGAAATGATCCTCTGTCATGCCCCAAATGAGACAACTGATCATATAATTGAGAGATAATTTTTATGATAGGCAAATTTTCCCTGGAATCAAGATAGATTTAGCTATTTTAGTGACAGAGAAAAAACCTATGACTTTCTATTAGCAGTGTTGCCTAGTTAAATAGTTAACTCTTTTGAACCTCAGAATTAAAGAATAATGAAATATTTACATGCCTGTAATTCTGAGATTCTGAAATTCTGAGCATTTCGGCTTTTTAGATTGTCTCCATTATAAGGAGAGGAAGTTATACATAAACAATTCTTTTTTTGTTTGTTTCTTTGTTTTTTTGAGACAGATTCTTGCTATATATTTAATGCTGGCCTTGAAGTCACCGTGTAATCCAGGCTGGCCTTAAACTCACTGCGATTCTTCTGCTTCAGTCACCTAAGTGTTGGGATTAGAGGCTTGCACCACCATGCCCTACAACATTTTTAAAATTCATATAATAATCCTGGAAACCATTGTGTTGCAAAACAATTAGTTATTTAGTACTGTGGTAATTTTTTTTTTTAATAATTGGGAGAGAACTTGGCCTAGAATTTAGAAAACTGTTGGTGTGTGGGTGGGCCCTGTGGGAGGAGGGATGCTCCATTAGGACAGGTATCTAGGACCACAGAGGGATATCTCAGCAGGCGGTGCCAATAAGTGTCTTTTGAAAACTTTTTGGCATGAACAGATTTCTCACATTCTTGCAGTAATTCATATTCTTTCAGTCAAAGTCTTGATAAATCTTTCACAATTGTTTTCTTTAGCCACAGTAGCAGAAGGCCTTGGAAGCGAGCACTTGTATGAAAGAAATGGTAAATTACACAATCACATGGAAGAGATGATTCCTATACATCAGTTCAAAAGATGAAAGCCCTGGTAGAGAGTTGGTTAGACTTAGAGGTTCCACACTAGCTGATGCAAACAATATTTAAAACTACATGGCCATGGGCTGGGGATTTAGCTCAGTGATTAGAGTGCTTGCCTTGCAAGTACAAGGCCCTGAGTTCGATCCCCAGCACCACAAAACAAAAAACAAAACAACAACAGCAACAACAAAAAACACTATATGGCCACTTCTGGTATCATGAGTCCATTTTAAACTTCATCCTGATCTTCTCCTAGAGACATATTACAAAACAAAAGTGTTAAGTTAGCATTTTGTTTTATAATAGCTTATTGAAGAATATGCTATCAGAGAACAATGTACACAACTTCATATTTTATCTTTCCTACCACCCAGCCCAGAGTTTTAGCACAAAGTTGTACATGTTGGCTGAAAGAATGATTGAATGACAGAACTCTTTCTAGTACAATTCAGTGGGTATTTGGGTTAATTTTATAGAAGAGTATTTGACAAATATTGGAAGTGTTAGAAACAACTATTAGTTGTATGCTTCTAAAGTTAGAAATAAATCAATCAGACATAGGTCATAATGAGCAACATTTCTATTCACAATTTTATTGTATTTAAAATTGGTAACCATTATTATTTTAACATTTTAAATTTAAGCTTACATCATTTTATCAGAGGTCAATCAGTAAGCTTTCAAATCTCCATATTTCACAAATTTTAAAACTGGAAGATTTAAATGAACTTTCCAAGGTTACAGATATGCATTTCGTATAACCCAGGTCTCTGATGATAGTATTGTGCCCTTGTGGCCATAGTCCATAAAATAAAACTGCTTGTAAATTGGTTTTCTTCCCATCTAGAGGTTTAGAGTGCCTGGGACTTAAGAAAATTATTATTTATCTTACATTCTGACAGCATGTTGCTGCCATTCTTATGATTTACAAGGGAATGGAGAAAACATTGCCAGCCAAGCATGTCAAAGCCACACATCTCATTATACATTCTATTCGCTCTTTGGAGCATTGCTCTTAGTGGTGTGCATATACATGTGCAATTGCCATTGTAGCAATAAAATAAAATAAGCCAACTTGGTTCTTTTTCTATTGAAGACTTTTAAATATGTGGCTATCTCTGATGAGTCAAATATTTTCATGGACTTTTGGATTGCAAGCATTCTCTGGATTAGATGATCTTCAGATATATATGAAGAAATAAGGAAACAAAAAATAAGGAATGGTTCTTACTGATGCTTCATGCTCATTGTCTCTCCAGGGCCCCAGATCCATCAGATATCTATCTTCATCTTGATTTCTGCAGAGGGTTTCTGCTTTGAAATACTAGCAGTATTGTGTACCACTTGGGTGTTTTGCAAATTCAATGCTAGTGTAGGGAGTTTGCATTATTTTTAAATTTTACCGTATCAATTATTCTTGCTTGGCAAAGTAATCACCTTGACGAAAGAGACCTCTCGGAAATAATATTCCAGATCAGAACAGCATGAACATCAAGGTTTTTGCTACAAATACTCTCTTTTGGCCTCAGATGTCAGCTACTAGTTATGAAAGTAGAAGCCTATTGGATATTTTTATGGGTGGTTCCTCAAAGGACTTGGAGGTTCCAAAGGCTTTTGTGTAAAGGGACAGAGAGCAAAGCCTGCAGTCACCGTGGCTTTGTCTTTGCCTGGCACTGGCAATGTACAATACTGCTTCGCCTTTTACTGTTTTACTGCTGTGCTATGAGCATATTATGCATTAGCACTTCAGCAGGGAAATTTAAAGAGTGTTATTCTATTTATCTTAAGTGTCATATAATTATGAATTGATTTACTAGCCATTGTAATGCTACAAATGATAATTAATTTATTTGCATAATATGTAGTTTCATAGAAGTTCAATTATAATAAAGCACTTGCTAAATGTACCATGAAAATAGTGTTTCCAGAGAGAGTAAGAGTCTAGGCTGGAATCTATTTAGCCTGTCAGTATG
Source organism: Hystrix cristata (assembly GCA_004026905.1). NCBI lineage: Eukaryota > Metazoa > Chordata > Mammalia > Rodentia > Hystricidae > Hystrix > Hystrix cristata. The sequence continues at coordinate 74,412 of PVJO010005220.1, forward strand.
TGATTTTCATCATGGGAAATCTCTTCATTTCAAGGTGGGAGGAGGAGGTGTCCTCAGTCCCATAATTCATTCATCTACACTTATTCCTTATTTCAAAATATATATTCAGGATCTTTGCTATATGCTAAAATAGTAACACATCAGTAAAAATTAAAATGAAGTTGGAGATGTAAGTTTGGTTAATAACCAAAATTCTCTGAGCCAACACTGGGACGAAGATATATAATTACTCACCTTAACAATGAGCCGGCAGTGGGACCCAATTTAGGTTAGCTGGATTCCAAAGCCAAAGCCAAATCCACAACTTGTACACTGTGATGCCTTTTTTGTATGCCTGTACTGGGGGTAGAATCCTACATGCTAAGCAAGTATTCTAGCACTGAGCTACATCTCCAGACACTCTAATATCTTTTTAAGTACTTAGTTCTCAACCTTGGCAGCTCACTATAACTCAAGGTAACAAAGGTCTGGGTGCCTTTTTGGACCAGATGTGTCCAAATCAATGACAAATACAGTGGCTGGTAATTTTCTATAGTAAAACCCTTCACTTAATTTTTGTTTTTAATTGAGATGAAATTCACCTGACGGGAAAGCAAACATTTTTATGAGAACAGTTCAGTGGTATCTGGTACATTCACAACGTGCAACCATCATCTCCGTGTAGTTCCAAAATATTTCTGCCACCCCCAAAGAAACCGCTATACCCGTCAAGCAACAACTCTCGATTCCCTTTTCTTCCAGTCCCTGGTAACTACCAATCTCCTCTCTGTCTCCAAGGATTTATAGATTCTGTATATTTCAGCGGAATCCTGCAATGTGAGGCCTTTTGTGTGTGGTTTCATTTATTAGGTTCTCACGATTCTCTCACTTTGTATATGAATTAGTACCTGATATGATGATGTTTTCAATATGTTTGTTGTTATCTATTACACTCTTAGCTCCATGTGAGGAAGAATCTTTTTTAGCTATATTGTAAAAGTGTGATAGATTGTCTTTTGTATTTTCATTCATATTGAACTAAATTTCTAATTTTCCTAGTGATTTTTCTCGGTAATCTATTAGTTATTTGAGTATACTATTTATTTCCGTATAGTATTACTTGTCTAAATTTTCCTCTGTTATTAATTTCTAATTTGTTTGCATTTTGGCCAGAAAAATACTTTATCTGATTTAAATATTTTAAATGTACACAGATTTATTTCATGGGATAATATCTATCTTCAATAGTGTTTATGTACACTAGGTATATTCTTAAGTACAGAAATGTATTTTGTCCTATGGAGTGTTGCACTGATGTCTGTCATGCCCAGGTGGCTTGCATGATTGTTTATGTTGTTGATCTTCTGGCTAGTTCTATACATTGCTGAGTGTGGATAGTAACATCTCTAACTACTGTTGCTGAATTGTCTTTTCTTCCTGCAGTTCTGTCAGATTACTGCATATATTGGAAGCTCTATTTTGAGGTCTATATGTGTTTATAATTGTTATTATCTCGATGGATTGATACTTTCATTATGAGGATAATTCCTTCCTACTAACATTTTCTGTCTTAATATCTATTTTGTCTGGTATCATAGCAAATCCCACTCTCTGTTTACTGTTTTCTTGTTATATAGTTTCCATTCTTTTATAGCTGTATAAGTTTTGGAATTGAACCCTCTTATCTCTGCCTTTTGATTGGAGTGTTTAATCCATTTCTGTTTAACAAATATTTGCAATATAGAATTTACACCTCATTTTACTATTTGCTGTCTTTATGTTTTAGGTTTTCATAATGCTTTATCAGTGCCTTTGTGTTTAATAGGTAGTGTTAGTGCACCATTTAAATTTTCCTGTTGCTTCTTTTGCTGTATTTAAAAATGTATTTCCTTAGCAATTGACCACAAGATTATGAGTAATGCTTCACTTGTGGCAGAGCAGTGATAGTCACAGCATTTATGTAGATGTAATTGTGGTAACAGAAGTATAAAGGAAGAAGATAGATACATACAGGAGCAATGACTGTTGGGGCATTGGGGCACACGGTTTTAGCAAGCAATAGTTTTACTCTACCTTCACTTTAACTTCCTACTTGCGCAGTCCTCAAGATTAACTAGAATTCAGAATTTAGGGTCTTCTTGTCTCTTTTTTTTAAGCTTGCCTTTCCTGTTATCCTCCTCCGATATTCAATATTTCGATCTTTGACTAAATGAACATATGCTACATAAGCACTTAAGCAAAGAATAGAGTCTGCCCTCCACTCCCCCATCGAGTAGAAAGGTAAATAGAATGACTATTTTTTGTAGTTCAGCTAAGAGATATAGTAGATCCTGACATCCAAACATGAAGTAAAGAATGACTGGATACACATGAGTTTTTACAAGGGCACTCCTGTGAATTAATGTACAACCTACATCCCGATTAGCCTTAAATCTCCTTCATGTGTCCATTTATTGCAATTGGCTTGTTTAAAGCTGAGTCTTGAAGCCCGTTTGTTATATGAGCTAATTTGCACACATAATGACCCTGCATTTGACTTGTGGCTGCTTCACATGTTTCCTTTAAAGAAAATTCCCATGAGTGAGAAATACTCTGACTCTGAGCACTTGAATTCTGCAGGCATCAGTTTAAGTTTATTCACTGTGAATGAGATATTCTCAGTTAAATCCTCATTGTCCTCAGGAGCAACTCTATCAGTCTCTTAGCATGTAGATCTACTCAATGAGTTAGAAATAAGTTTAGCATGTATTTTCATCAAAAATGTATTATTATTGCCTTGCAGCTCATTTAACCTAATCTGCAATCTGGAAGCAATGCCATTGTGGCAGGAGGGTGACAAAGCCAACTCTCCTTAATTTGTTGTGCCTTGTCAACATTAACTTTATATTGTGCCGGAGGACTACACCACAGGGATTTATGAAGTTGGACTTCATTTCCATGACTCTGAATCTCTGTGTAAGTGGGATGTAGCTAATTTCTTCTGACCAATAAGTTAGGAGACACTTGAATATATGTAGCTCAGATGGCATAGTTAAGATCTCATATTCTGCGTTGTAGTAGAAACTGAGTAATGGACTCATTACTCATGGACATTTTTGCTTATTATTTATATATTTCTCTCATGAATGATAAAATGCCTATGTGAACTACAGGGATATAATTAGCCTGGATATATGTCCCGCCTGCCAAATAGTAACTGTGTCGGTAAACTTGGAGAAGCACACTTTGAATGAAGGTTAAGAATGAGATGACCATAGATCCTGGTTTTCCTGGAATCATTTCAATTTTCAACTATTGCCAATTTAATTATGAATTGGACCCTCTTACACTCTCAAAATTATCTCAGTTTGGATGATAAATTATTCATAACTACTCTAGTTAAAAACATACAGTATCTGACACTGGACTATATGGAAATTGAATTTCTTTATTTTCCAGTTGTCTGAAAGATTAACTTATCTAGGCTTCAGTTTCCTAATCCATAACAGGGAGATGACAAATACGTCTACTTAGTAGAGTTCCAAAAATTAATGGGTGTAAAGCTCTGGGAATACAAAACAATTTCTAAGCTGTGTTTATTAAGAAAGATTTCTATTGCCCTGAGAAATTAATTTGGTCCAAGTAATTTTAAGGAAAAATAAAGAATTGAGGAGAAACAACACCAAGAAAATGATCTTAAATATAATTAGTGAATTTAGTACACAAGGTGGAATTGGTTGATGAGAGTAGCAATGAACTATATCCACTCCCTCAGGACATAAAAACTTTATATTAAAAATCGAAGCAATATCTTTGTTTTCAGTTCAGAACTTTACCATCTGTCTTGGTTTGGCGTTACCACAGGCTATTCCAAATTCGTGGTTATATTATCTACAAACCATAGGAAATGAATAGCCCCGTTTCTTTACTTGGAACCTCCGAAGAAGTTCGAGTTGTGCTTTCTGGTCCCTGAAGTACATGATTTGCATTCCACTGATTATAGTAACACCATTGTACTTAAAGCCTGCCCCTTTGGGTAAATGTAAATCTGCATCTATCCTATCCCTTGCAGGGAGCTTTCATTTCAAATGAAAACACACACAAAAAAACAATCTTTCAATGAAAATACACACATGCTTGGAATACTTAGCACAGGATTTGGAGAAATGTAATACAAGAGTTTTATTGTCTTGCCTGATCATAAGTGAAACAATACCAAATTGTATTTTTATTACCTTATTTTGGAGAGGTTTTTCCCAATTCATATATTCAGTTCACATTCTGAGGCTATGTAAGTGCCCGAAACAAGGCCTTAGTAACTTCTCTTTCTAATACATCAACGTCAGTCAAGAATATGGCAGCAGACAACAGTCAAACCAACTCTGAATTGCAAATTGACATTATGATTTTGCCCATTAGTAGTAAAGAGAGAGCTCACTAGTCTCATGAAAGGAATGAGAGTGGGAGGCAATTTTAAATGTAAAGTGGTAAGTAGTGCTCTAATTCACTAACTCACATCAATTAAAAATTCATGCATGATATAGATATTAGTGCTAACTCAAGAGGAATGGAAGAGGTAAAATTAAGACAACTGTAGAATGGTTTGATTTTTATTAATCCTTTCTCCCAGTAAGACTTAAATATTAGGCAAAAAGTAAAAATTCATCTTTTTGCAATTTTAATGAGTCCAGATGAAATTTTACTACCCAACAACTGTAAAGGCGAATGCAAGCAGCCTCACTAAACCCAGATCCCGTGGATGGGACTTGAGATGCTAGTATCCTCACTGACAAGGCCTTGGGCTTTGCGTATATGGTGTCAGACCAAGGAACATTTAGGGGTTCTGTCGTCTCCCGGGCCACATGGTTCTGGGCTCCACCCTGTACTTGGCAGTGACAGCAACAGTGACTGGGGCAGGCGTACCAAGGAATGTATGCGGTCAGGAGCACTCAGCAGCAAGAGTGTCTGCTCTGCTGCTTCCTAAATGAGCAGCCAGCTGAACAGAAGGGCCTGAAAGCTCTATGGAAAGAATTAAGGCAGTGATGCTCAAGCTACAGATATCTGCTAGGCATTTTGGGATGGCAATGGACAGTGGCAAAAAGGGACTTTCCTAAATGTAGACAACTTTGATTCTTCCTATGAGATAATGATATATTGGCTTTCTCCACCAGTGAGCTGGTTGCCTGGGCCTTTGTGTTATACAATGAGCATTCATTGCACACTGGAGAAGCAGAGAAAATAGTCAGGGCTGGTGAGGAAAAAAACTTGGAAAAAATGACCACATTTTGTTTGCTTTATACAACTTACAGTGACAAAAGTGGTCACTTACAGTGTCACTTACAGTGACAAAAGTCTTAGGGAAACAATTATGATTTCCCCTCTCAGGTGAAACGGCAATTATTGTTTGCCAAAGCAGTATGAAACTGTGAATAAAAACTGACTCACAGATTTAGGATGTGCAAGTTTACATCCCATCTCCACCTCTAGCAGCTTTACGATCTTGAGCAAGGTGCTTACCCTCTTTGTGTTTCAGGTTCCTTATTCCTAACATTTGAATGTAGCCCCCCCAAAAAAACAACGTGTGTTGGGAATTTAATTCCCAATGCAACATTGTGAGGAGGTGGGTTGTGTTAGTTTGTCTTTCATCACTGGGGGCTGATACCTGATATACACAGCTGACAGGAAGAATGGCTCAGTTTTATTCACAGTTTAAGTGGCTTTGGTCCATGGTTGGCCAGCTTCAAGACAGGAACAGCATGGTGGAAAGGTGTGGTGGAGCAGAGCTGCTCATTTCATGGCATCTGGAAAGAAAAGCACAGAGAAAGAGCACCAGCAAGACATATATCCTCCAAAGGCACATCCCCAGTGAATGATGGGCTTCTGGGTTCCGCTTCTTAACAATTCATTCAGCTACGAGCATCATCAATACATTAATCCACCAATCGGTGTGGTATCTCCATGATCCTGTCGCCCCTCTCCAGAAATTGAATGCAGTCAAATCGATAGTTAAAATGAACTCACCTGGGCCTCTTTGGAGGTATTTATGTGTAAGAGCGCCACTGTCATGAACGGACTAATATCCATTTTTAAAGGGACTGGGCCTTCGAGTCCCACTGCTTGTTCTCACTCATTGTTTCCTTGTTCTTCTGCAATGGGATGATGTAACACAAAGGACCTCACCAGATACAGACCTCACAGCCTCCAGAACTGTAAGAAACGAATCTCCGTGGCTTAGAAATTATTCATTTTCAGGTACAGCAATATTAAATAGACTCCATGGACACTTATAAAACAAGAATGTGTCAGTTAATCTCAACTGTCAATTTGATTGGATAAAGGGAGTCTTGAGAAGTGACTGGACTGTGAGGACTCTTTACTCATCAGGGAATTAATCCATTTATGAATAAATAGCTTAGTGTGCTTTTAGAAAGCGGGTCCTGATAGGAGGAGGTAGGTACTGAGGCTGTGATTTGGAAAGCTATAGCTCTTGTTGACACTTTTTTCCTGTGCTGCTTCCTGGCTACCAAGAGGCGAGGAGCTTTCCTCCGCCCTTCTGCTGCAGTGTTTCTGGCTTGGAGCAGCCACCCGTGAGCTAAAACCTCTGAAACCCTGAGCCAAACCTTTACTCCTTTAAATTATGCACATCAGGTATTTTTTCCCAATGATGGGAAAACCGACTAATACAGAGGATAATCCCAATTTTATAGAAGTGAGAATATTTACTTTTGAGTATTCATTTAGAAAATCTACATACCACACTTATAAAAGTACTTGACATATTGTAAATTCTTTTTAAAAGGTTTTGATTATTGTGACCAACTAGTTATAGAATATGCAGAAGTAACAAGGTATATCATGTACAGATACAAATCTCCAATGATGAATGTTATCAATATGTATATCTAAAATATACCATTAAAATAAAAATTAAAAAAATAGAATATGCAGAAGTAATAGGCCTTGAGATTTATCTGTTGTTATGTACTGACTGATCAGAACACCTTGCTCTCGATGTCCCCACCCCTTGACTCCCAATATGAGGAAAACCAACATTCCCCAGTAATTTGTATGCTAGAGAATACTGAGAGTCAGAGGACATGTACAACCATCAAACTGTGATTCTCCAGGTTCTTTCAAGGGTAGATCAGGGGGAATGAGCACACTTTGCAGTTTTCCCCTGAGCCCAAGCCCATCCCTTTTGCCCATCATTGCCAGCCTTTCTCAGATGCTACACTCACACTGTCTCTGATTTTGACTGCCCTCTACAAAGTACATTTTGACAGCAGAGTTGTTGAATCCCAGTGACGTAGTCTCCCCTTTACAGGGATCTTCCTCATAGACCACAGGCCAGGGCCATGTTGAATATAGTCCATTCATACTGAACTTGGAACTTCTACTCTCTCCAAGACCTAGTCTCTGTCATTCTGTCTGACTCCTTCCACCATACTATTTTTCCCCCTTTACTTAAGTACAAAGGACTCTCATATATATTTTCTTTCAACCTAATGTCTTTGTGTGTTCTGTCAGTGCATAAAACTAGCCTATGTGTTTCTGCAAAACATTTGTGTAACAAGTTCAAAAATCTTTCCAATTGATCTTCTGAGACCCTTGACATCTTTTTGAATGTCCTTTCATCTTTCACAGTGTTGCAGAAATAACCTGAAAATTCCAGAGGTTAGAGAGCTAGTCTTCTCAGAGTACAAAGAAACTTTTAGGGAATTGCTTAACTGCATTTTTTTTTCTGATTGAGATAGTCTTAACTTTGGCCCAGCCAAAATATTTTGTTATTTTGACTATAATAGAAGCAATAGTGTCTTCGGTGAGTTTTCCTGTGTGTGTATGTCTGCATGTTTCACATGCTGTCCACAGTGGCTGAAGAGAACCAAAAAGGGCAGGTGATCACATTAGATGTGTGCTGCTTCCTGATGTTTATCTGAAGACAAAAGAAGTGAGGCTGAGCCTACTCTTTAGGGAGGACCAGAGGAAGATAAAAGGGACCATTGGCAGGCATGACCCAGCTTTCCTAGGAGGACTAGTAAGAGGAAGAAACAGTAAGTAAACCTGTGAGAACTGGGAACCACCAGGAACTGTGCACCATCTCTATGTCCCACACATCAGTAGAGACACCTCTGCGTGCAGCGGAGACACAGAGTGTGTGGAGGGCAAGACATGCACATGTTTTACACATCACATATGAGTAAATGAGTTCACTGAAGTTAATTACTATACCACAACACCATGTTGGTTACACTTTTTATCATTTCTTTCTCGAAAACACAATTTACTCATTTCAGTGTCTGCAATAGCTGATTAGACGAATGTCCCATATGATATAGCATATTGCTTTTCTAATGTTAAGTGAATGGCTAACATCCTTAAATTACTAAACATACTGTTTACATTAGAATTAAATAAATTTGAGAGGCCCATATAAAGCCTGTGCAGTAGGATAATTCAATTGTATGTATTAAAATGGTTATTCAATTCTTTCTTTTTCATGAGTTAATATTTATTACGTGTTCTTAGAAGAACAGAGGGAAAGATTGCTATGATTATTATTACTAATATCATTGCCATCATACATCTCTGAAAGAAATTAGATAAGAAGGCGAGATTTGTCATAAATTCCATTAGAACAAGCAAATCTTGAATTTCCCCATGGATTTCCCAGATATATGTTAGAGGTTCCCTATGGAAAATCAGACTATTGATTTGGTATAAATGCTGAAATGAATAAATTATATTTTTGTGTGAGTAAATGCATATTTACATATGTACATTGTGTATATTAAGATGTTTGGACATCTCGAGAAAACTTTCTGGCTGAGGGGAGGCTGCCCCTCCTAGTAATAGCTGATAAGAGCCCAGTGGGAAACCTTGACATGTACACTAACCAAGTCAGAAGTGTATCTCTTCATGTGGCCCTTATACCCACCCCCCAAAAGGAGGCAATATCCCTTTCCCTTAATTATCCCGTGCAGGTACCTGGAACTAGGAATAGGCTTTCCAGTTTGCAGGCTGCTGAAATGATTTAAACTTGCTAAGGGCAAACTGTTTGCCCCTCTGCCTCAGCGTTCCCAGACTCCGCAGTCAGGACTTCAGCTCACCTCCCCTCAGCTGCCGTCTTTTTCCTCCTGACTGTGCTTCTGCTGTCCCAGGCAGCCCTGCCACATGTTGTGTCCTTTGTCTCTGGCGCCTGTGAGGATAATAAATTTTGTTTTCCTGAACCTGTCCTCTGTCTTCTTTTGTGGTTGCACCTGGCTGGCCACCTTATAAAAAATAATACAAAGCAAGGTTAGAACTAGAATGGATTTAGAGAGTATTTGATCCAGTTTCCTCACTTGATAGGTGAAGAAACAGGCTGAGATGTTCTTAAGGTAACCGGTGAGATTGTCTGTGTATTCCTCCCTCATTCTGGAGAGGTGTTTATTCACTAGGAGCGAATAAAAGAGCCAGAGTGCTCTCACTCATCGTCATGTGTACCACACTGATTTTTTTCTATTTATTTCCATTGCTTTCAGAACTGACCCATTTTAAGGATTAACACAAGAAGAAAATGCCTCTAGAAAGAAAATAAGCCTCTCGCAAAAATCAGGCCAGATGTAGTTTCTAGGGGGTAATAATGCCTGAATATGTCTACTTTGCTGAACTGTGCATCTGGGTAAATTAAATGTGATCAGATCCTCTCTGATTATCTATTTTTTATGCAGTTGATTACCAATGATAATTAAATTACCACTCATCACAGGAGAGGTTGTGAGCTCGTTACTCTGTTGTAATTTTGGCTTTTCCCATTCTCATCAGGTATTTGAGGTCTAACTGCTTGAGTTCCTTCAGTTCCTTTTATATTATTCTATTGAGTTCTGATTTCAGAATGTTTAGGATATTGACTGAGTCAACCAGCGTGTGTCACATACCTGTTAGGTTCAGGATTGTGTTTGATATGAAGCACTTCTTCCTGCTTTTCGTGTCCAGAACTCAAGTTCTACTGAGGTTCCTTTTCTTGCTTATGATTGCCAGTTTTCCTATTCATTAAGTGACTTCTCATTTTTGAGAGTGGATGGTGGTTTACTATCCTCAAACTGCAGGGATGGTGTGGTGCCTGGTATGTCCTGGGCATTGAGAAAGTTGCCAATTCCAAAAAGCAGGTTAGACTCTCCTAGGCAGTCATCAAGCCATTTAAGACTGCGAAAGGCAATACTTTCTGCTCTACTTGGCATCTATTTTGCTTATTCCGAAAAGAGAAATGTTAACTAAATTATAATATGACTTGGCCTTTATTTAACATTTGTGGGGGGAAATGACAGTAGCTTTAGTGGTAAGCACAACTGATAGATATAATAACTTCTTTTTTTGCAGTTTTTTTCAAGTCATTAATAAGAGAGCCCTTAGGACAAAATACCAGAATAGAAAGACACATTGGCAATGATTCATAAAATTCATTTCTGTAAAAAGGCCACGGTTTTGTGGAACTCTCATTTTGCTTTCATTTATGCCTACTTAGCAATCTATTACTGAAAGTTGTTTTTGAAGGAAAATACTAATAATATCAAAACACTTAAGCATAGCAAAAACAAGAGCAATGTGTTGCCTCTGACCTATTTCCTGCTACAGTCAGAGGGGTCTAAATAGTGAAAGCAGGAGCGAAAGAAGGATTGGGCACCCCCGTACTCACTTAACTTATGCACTCAGGGTATTCAGTTCTGTGAACTCCTGATGTATTGTAGGTACTGTGCTAGGTACTGAGATAACAATGACAAATGAGACACATAAAAACTAATATAAGAGAACTCAGACAAATAGGAAAAAGGCTGTGTAAGGATGCAATTGGGATGCACTTCTGAAAAGGGAAGTCAAGGTAGAATTAAGATGTTAAAAAACTATTCTATTTCTCCTTTTAGAGCAGAGAGATGATTTTTATCCACTCTCTTGCACCCTGTTCTTCCCATCAGGTTTCCTCAGCCTTAGAGTGCTTGTCCTTAAGGTCCAAATCCCTACTGCTTTTCTTGATTACCCATCCATGCCCTATCTCTCTACACTGATTGTCTGAGCCATTCCTTTGCTTCTTCAGAGTCCTCTGACTTTTAAACAAGCCTCCAGGTTGCAGATCAAGAAATTAGGGTCAGAGAGATAAAACCACTTGCTGGGTATTTTTGAATTCTCTTGCACTTCTAATTGTAGGGGCAGAGGGACACAAACAAAAATCCAGGGCAAAATACAGATGACTGACATTGTAAAATCTTCGCCTGTTTATTTGTGGTTGAAAATCGTAATGCTTATCTGTGGCTGATGATTGTAAGATCATCACATGCTTATCCATGTGCCATGTACTTGAGCAAATGTAGCCTACTATATCCTTTCTGAAAATGTTACTCACATCTACTGTATGCTGTCCCTGTCCCATTCCCAGACACAAAGGCTAAGATCTTGATTGCCTAGATCACCAATCAGTGAAACAGTTATTTTTAGAAACCAGCTTGCCCCTGTAAGTATGAAGTGCATCTCATACTTATGGGACATCTGGAGCCAGATGCCCCCTATTTTGTAGCACCAATTTGCTGCTAAGACAGCGCCTCCTTCTGCTTTCATTTCACTTGCCCCACTTTAAACTTTTGCTTCCCACTATATCAGCCTTGACTTCCCCATTTTCTGCTGACAGCCCCATTTCTCCACTCTTTGCTGGGGTGAGAGCCAGTACCCACAGAGAGGCAGAAGGTCATTCAGAGATACCCCACCAGACACAACATAATTAATATTTTATAGGAGTAAATTTTGTCTTCTCAATGAGATCCTATGAAAATTAATGGTTGACTTCCATTTTATCACTTTAGATATTTTCCTTCTACAATCTTGACTAAGTGCCTAGATAATAGATTCTCAATATGAGTTTACAGATTGATTAGCCAGGTCTCATGCTGTTTGAAATACATTTCTCTTAAAAAAGTAAGGCTTTGGGATCTTACTAAGAAAAAATATTAACTAATATTTGTTAAAAAGTTAAAAAGAAACACACCCAACTTTTGTCTGTTTCTGCCTTCAGAACCTTTCCTATCCTACGACACTGAGCAGAAACTTGTCTTTTTGGGCAAGAGAAGGGAGTCAAGTACTTACAATACATTGAGCATGCATTACCTAGAAAATTATAGGGCCCCGTTTGCCTCTGCTGTGACATGCCAGGATCACAATCGTGACTTCAAGACTACTCATTATCCACCTGTAGATTACTGTCAGGTTTGGAATCTTTTGCTTTCACACATACTGAGTTCCATTTGATCATTTCTATATCTCATCCAGGTTATAACTGCCTCGTAGGGTTTTCTGAGTCTGAACTGTCATTCTTATTGACTGAACTATCCTCCTTCAAAAAAACCCTCCATCCTATTCCATGTCTGTGTTCCCCTCAGACATTTCTTGTACATGAAATCAAGCTTCTCCCAAGTGGTGTTTCATCATGGATATGACTATGTCTTTCAATAAGAGCTTTGCATGTGTAGTTTTCTGGTTCACTAGATGTTAAAACTACTTGGGACAAGAGATTATTAAAGCCAGAAAAACCACAACATACTGGTTTTCAGGGAATAATTTTCTTTGAGCCTTAACTTCAGTGACTGTACTGATTGTTTTTAAGTCTATTTCCTTAGTTTAGCTTATTAGTTAAGACTTCTTCCATCCCCGTAGTTATGCACCAGGAATTCAGTGTTGTGACTCAGAAGGCATTAATATGTCTTCTGTTTTCTCAAACATTGAACATCTGGTCTTTTCTTGATAAAGAGCTTTGATTGTGAAGAGTTAATCTTCAAACATGAATGGATGTTGAAAATAAAAATTAAATTAAAAAGTTGTTTCCAAGAGGAAGTAGATGACACTTTTGCACAAGGTCTCCCTTTGTTTGTTGCATGGGCTGGACTCTGAGTTTTAGACTGACAGACCAGAAGACTGATATTGCCATTCAGTAAGAGAATGCCATCTCTCAGGGGCAGAGTCAAATTAAACAAGCTCACAGACCAATGCATAAAACCAGAATGCCTATTTATTGATTTACAATGAGAAAAATAGCTATTTCATGGGACTGGAATACTAATGTCAGGTTCCTATTCTAGGAATCCATATAACAACTCCTACACAGGCAGCTAAATCACCCTGAGAAGATTGCTTGGTGAGCGAAAGATCACAACAGGGCAAGATTAAGAACTTTAAAGGCCATAAGTGTTTTAGCATGGCTCCCATATAGTATTTAAAATGGAAACAATGAAAACTACAAAAATGTGACAGGAAGTCCAACGAAGTATTTATTTTTCCCATGATGGATGCTTTTAAACTTTCATTAAATTATGAAATATATTATTTCAAAACTCTTTGTGATTTGTGTTGTTGACGTCCTAAACCCAAGATGGGTCCACTGGACTTTGACAGGTGTTAATTCAAGTACCTGGAGCTTTGATTCCAACGGGCTCAGATACAGATGTTTTAAAGTAGTCTGCAGCTCTCATGTGGCTCCTGCTTAGGTTGATCTGTTAATGTCTGCAAAGTGACTCTTCCCTGTGCTTCTGTAGACTGGTTGGGTAGTCCCTTTCTGACTGACACATTCTTTCCTTAAGTATGTTAATGTATTCAATCAATTTACCGTCATGGAAGGCTGATCTGAGAATTTTCTGTCTACAGAGAGTTTGCATATCTCTGATCTGCTCCATCGTGCATGGATTTTATAATGTGGAACTCACTCGGAGGACAGCAAAGTTCCACCTCCCCATAACAATCCCCACTGAGTAGTCCAGAAAATCAACTGCATCCTGATGTCTCAGGCAACACCAAAAGACCTGTTTGAGATAACTATTCTTAGACATAGATATTATGCAGGATGAGGTCAGATTTAAATTAGCCTGGGTAAGACTACAGTCAACAGCATAAACGACCACCATCTTGAAGGTAGAATTTTTATGGAGAGTGCCCTGAATAATTAAAAAGATACTTATTGAATGAATAAATGTTAAGAAAACACTGCAAAAGGCTTCAAATAATAGAGATAGTTAAGTAATTATCATTATTTTATGCATTATAGATTTAATTATTTAAACAGAAGGATAAATGTATTTTTTCCTTGCTTTTTTGAGACAGGACCTCATTATGTAACTTAGGCTGAATTTGAACTCATTACGTGAATCCACACTAGCCTCAAACTTCTGGTGATCCTTCTGCCTCAGCTTCCTGAGTGCTGGGATTACAGGTGTGTGCTGCCGTGCCTGGCTTAAATGAATTTTTTGTTTACTTCTTTGTTTAAATGCTAAATTTAAAAAGTCTGAAATTCTTCCCTTCCCCTCAAAAATGTTGATTAATTACATGAAGAAGAGTAACAACATTAGTGTGGAAAAGCCTAGCACTCATATAACCTAGTACAACGTCCAGTTAGGAGATATGCAGACATTGTGTTTCTTCTGATGTGATATACAGGTAAAGAAACAATGTAACTTTTGTGGTAATGTTGAAACTGTATAACCTCAATCTAATCATTGGAATATATCAGATGTGCTTAAATTCAGAAATGGGTTCTTCAAAAGGATCAAGTTCATGCAATATGAAAGAAAACTGAGGAAATATCAAATAATAAGGAAGAATAAAAAGCCATGAAAATGAAATGCAATTGGAAACCTGGATTTTCAAATGGAAGAAATATATTAGTGAAAATCAAATAAGGTTCATAGATTGCACTTATTAGATCAATGTTAATTCTCTAGTTTCTATAATGGTACCATGATTATAGGTTAGAATTAAAGAAGCTGGGTGAAGTGTGTGTGTAAACTCTTGGTATTGTTTCTGTAGTTTTTTTGTAAATACATAAAATTATGTCCAAATAAGATAAAAAAGAAATAAGGCATAGTTCATGTATAAACAAATAATGTATCATGTCACTGAGGTAACCATATCTAAAAAGGTTTTCTTTGAAATATTTTCTGAAGAATATTTCAGGTCTGTCAGATATTAATGTCACATGATCATTCTTAGCCCTTTGACACTGCAGTAGCTTCTGGAATCTATTTACACCTCCACTTTTTCAAAGCTGTCATATACATTTCATATTGTCAAGGTGTATTTCTCAGACTGTGATTAAAATTCATACAGTTAAATCAAGTATTACTGAAGATTTTTCATGAAAAATAACTGTCCCCTAAGCCTCAACCACTTTTTAGGCTTTGTCTTCAAATATGATCATTTTATCTCCTATAGCATTTACTGTCAGTAGTTCTTTCTTATCCCTAATTACAGTACTATGCTTTTAATAATAGTTATTTTAATGGTTTTAGGCAAAACCTTTGGCTTCCTACGATGACAAATAGGTTAGTTTTACCTTTTTAAAAACCACATTCTATATTTTCTCCTATATCTACCAATAAAATGGTACCCTGATTAATTAAATCAATGAACAATAATCAGAATATTTTTATTATTATACAGTTATGTGGTTAACTTCAGAGATAAATTGTGTATCACAGGTTGCTTTCCTTTTTTATGCAAGTTTTTGTTTTGCTTGGTTTTTCTATAATTTTGTCATTTCTTATACCTTATACTCAGTTGTTTCAATCAAACACTCTATTTATTTTAGGTGTTTTGTTATATTTTCCTTTCTTTCTTTAACTGGAGATCTTTGTCACAGGACATTTTATCCTCCTGCAGTAGTCTGAAGTGGTTTCTCTGCATATCAGACACACAACGTTCTTCATACAGTTAAATCAAGTCTTCCTTGCTTCACCTTCTGCATCGAATCCGCTGACTCTTCAATTTCATGGCACTATACCTGAGTGGTGATCAGACTGGTATAAAATTATAGATTTTCCTTTTGGTCTTTTGAGACAGGGTCTCACTGTGTAGTCCAGGCTGGCCTTGAACTCACTATGTACCCAAGCTGTCCTCCAATTCAGGGCCATCCTTCTACCTTGGCCTTCCAAGAGCTGGAATTACTCTCATGTACCACCATTCCCAGCTAAAATTATAGATTGAGAATACTTTTACTTAGTACTTTAAAGAAATTATTCTATTGGTTTTTAGTGCGTGTTGTCACTGTGGCCATTTGAATTCTCCTTTCAGGTATGACCTTCCTCCATTTCACCTTCTCTACCTCCAAATTTAGTAAAGTCTCCTTTCCTTGGATATCCTGAAATGCTGTCATCATTCCTGTAGGTATATATATTTATTAGTTACATTTGACACTGGATATAATCTTTTAATCTGGAGGAGGATGCTTTGTCTTCCATAATTTCTATGACAATTTTCCTCTCCATCCTCTGTTCTTCTTTTTCAGAATTGCTGTTAGAAATTGTAACTCTTAGATTACTTTCTGTCCTTTTCCCTTAAATATCCCCCCAAACATTTTACATCATTAACTGCTTAACTTCTGTCCTGATCAATCTGTTGTTCTAGTGATTATTTTTAGTTTTTAAAAACTTTTTAATTTTTAAATGAAATATGTCCTTGCATCATTCTGCATGGTATTGGATTTTTTTTTTTTTTTGTCTAAATTCTTTGAATTCCCTTGATAAGTCTCTGGGTTTTTTTTTAACCATTTTTTTCCTGTTCATTTATCTTAAATAACTAGACATTTGTCACATATTTGGGGATATCCATTCACATTTTGAGAAAGACAGATATAGGCTTTGCGTACCTTTGCAGGTCTTGTATATTGATGGGTTCACTGGGAGTCTGCGGGCAGGAAGGTATCCATCACGTGGCAGGGCCCTCCACAGCTAGGGTACGAAGCTCTTTCTTTTTTCTCTAGGCCAGTTCAAATTTCTTAAAGCTTTTCATGGCTGTTGCTTTACTTTGGGGGAGAAAACAGCTGTGGGAAATTGTGCTTGGGAGGTTGAGCAGTTTAACTGTAGTTGAAGAGCAAGCCCTGTTTCAGTTTCAGTGGGCAGCCCTGTTCGCAGTGGTGTGCTGTCCACCCTCCAGCCTTTAACAGCACCTTACACTCGTGAGCATCAGTTATCTCTATGGATTAGTGGGATTATTCTCTCTCTCACTAACTGATTCCTCTTCTGGGTATTGTTTAGGCTGTATCTTCATCTCCTTTAGTGGTTCTCATTGCATTCTTTATCTTTTTTCCAAATTTTATTTACCAAAGACATGTATTGGTACATTGTATGCAGAGTGGTCACGTTCATCATAGTTAATTTGTACCTGTACATGATACATCTTGGTTCCCCCCCTTCCCCAGCCCTCCCTTCCCTATTTACTGTAGGTTTATTTACATTTTAACATTCTTTCTTTTCTCCTTTCTTTTCTTTTTCCCTTCCTTCTTTTCCTCCTTCTCCCTATCTAGTTCTCCTCTCTTTTGAATAGTATCTTTTTTTATAATATCTATTACACCTCTTTGTCTGTATTGACAATTATGGTTTCTCATATCAGAGAAACAATTCGATGTGTACTCATGAATGTCTGATTTATTTCACTTAAGAGTATGCTCTCAAGGTGCATCCATTTACCTACAAATATCTGTATTTTATCCTTTTTTATGGCACAATCAGACTCCATTGTGTAGAAAAATCACATCTTCTTTAGCCATTCATCAGTTGTTGGGCATTTAGGTTGTTTCCAAGACTTAGCAATTACAAATACTGTTGCTATGAACATGGTTGTGCATATATCGCTGCGGTATGATGATTTTAATTCTTCTGGGAAGATACCAAGCAGAGGAATAGCTGGGTCAAATGGAACCTCTAGTTGAATTATTCTGAGGAATCTTCACACTGATTTCCACAGTGGTTGGACCAGCCTACATTCCCATCAACCATGGAGGAGGGTTCCTTTTTCCCCGCAGCCCCTCCAGCATTTGTTATTAGTTGATTTCTTGATAATAGCTTTTCTTTCTGGAGTGAGATGGAATCTTAGCCTTGTTTTGATTTGCATCTCTCAAATGACTAATGATGTTGAACACTTTTTCATATATTTATTTGCTATTTTTATTTCTTTGTCTGAGAAATGTTTATTCATTTCAAATTCCCATTTTTGGATAGGGTCTTTAAATTTGAGAGGTTTGAGTTTTTTGAGGTCTTTATAAATTCTAGATGTTAAACCTTTGTCTGAAGGACAACTGGCAAAAATTTTTTTGCAGTCTGTGGGTTTTCGCCCCACTCTATTGGTGATTTCTTTTGCTGTGCAAAGGCGTTTCAATAGGATGTGGTCCCAGGCACTGATTCTTAGTAGTGTATCACATGCAGTCTGGGTTCTGTTCATAAATATTTCCCTACCCCTATGTCTTCAAGAGTTCTTCCTATTCTCTTTTCCAGCGGATTTAGTGTTTCTGTTTTAATGTTTAGATCTTTGATCCAATTTGATTTTAGCTTAGTACATGATGAGAAACATGTATCTAGTTTTAGTTTCTGGCAAGTAGCAAACCAATTTTTCCAACACCATCCTTTAAAGGGACTATCTTTTTTTCTGGTGAGGGTGTTTGGCTCCTTTGTCGAAGATGAGGTGTTTAAGTGTGTTTGGAGTTGTTTCTGCATCTTCTAGCCTGTTCCATTGGTCCTCGGGTCTGTCTTCATGCCAGTACCATGCTGTTTTTATCACAGAAGCTTTATAGTATAATTTCAGGTCAGGGATCATGATACCCTTACCTTGTCCCTGTTGCCCAGGATTGGTTTTGCTATTCTTGGTCTCTTCTGGTTCCAGATAAATTTCATGATTGTTTTCTCTAATTCTGTGAAGTATATTATTGATATTTTTATTGGAATTGCATTGAATCTGTATAGTAATTTAGGAAGTATGGCTATTTTCACTACGTTGGTTCTTCCTATCCAGGAACACAGGATATTTTTCCATTGTCTGATATCCCTTTCAATTTCCTTTTTTAGAGTACTCTAGCTTTCGATGAAAAGATCGTTTACTTGCTTTGTTAGATAAATTCCTAAGTATTTCTTTTTTTTTATGTGATTGTGAAAGTTATATCTTCTCTTATTTCTTTTTCAGTGAGCTTGTTATTGGTATATAGGAATGCTATTGACTTTTGGGTGTTGACTTTGTATCCAGCTATGGAACTGAATTTAGTTGTGAAATCTAATAGTTTTTTTGTGGAATATTTGGGGTCTTCTATTTAGAGTATCATGCCATACACAAATAATAATAATTTAACTTATTCTTTTCCTATCTTTATTCCTTTTATTTCTTTCTCTTGCCTGATTGCTCTGGCTAATATTTTTAGAACTATATTGAATAATAGAAGTGATAGTGGACACCCTTGTCTTGTTCCAGATTTTAGTGTGAAAGTTTTCAGTTTCTGACAATTTAGTGTGATGTTGGCCATTAGTTTGTCATAGATGGCTTCTATTAGATTTAGACATAGACCATCTACTCCTAATTTCTGTAGAGTTTTTATGATGAATGAGTGTTGGATTTTGTCAAATGCTTTTTCTGCGTCTATTGAGATGATCATGTGATTTTTGTCTTTGATTCTGTTGATATGGTGTATTACATGTATTGATTTGAGTATGTTGAACCTTCCCTGCATCTCTGGAATGAATCCTCCTTGGTCATAATGTATAATCTTCTTGATAATTTGTTACATTCTATTTGCCAGTGTCTTGTTGAGAGTTTTTGCATCTATGTTCATTAGGGACATTGGCCTGTAGTTCTCTTTTTCGGTTGGATCCTTTTCTGGTTTTAGTAGCTGGGTAATGCTTGCTTCCAGGAATGATTTTGGAAGTACTGCTTCCCTTTCAATTTCATTAAAGAGTTTGATGAATAATGGTATTAGATCATCTCCAAATTTCTTATAGAATTCAACTGTAAAACCATCAGGACCTGGGCTTTTCTTTGTTGGTAGGTTTTTAATTACCTCTTCAATTTCAATGACCATTATTGGGTTATTTAGTATTTTTATTTCTTCTTGATTCAGTTTTGGGAATTCATACATTTTTAAGAATCTGTCCATTTATTCAGTGTTTACCATGCATTTTTTATCTTTATTTTCTAAAAAGGTAATTATGTTGAAATTTCTTTGATTAAAAACTCTCTTTTCATTTCCTATACCATGGTTATAAATTTACACTCCTTTACTATACTGTCACTTAGTGGAGTTTAAAAGAGAAGGAGAAAACTTTCCTTTTTAGTTAATAAGGTAAAGAAAAGTTTCTTGCAAAGCATCTAGATCATAGGGAGAAGAACAATTGGCTATAAAAAGAAGCAAAACAAACTTGTAGCTAATACGAAATGGTGATTCTTAAACTCTGAGGTCCATTAGGATCATCTAGAGAATTTATTTAAAAACATGCCTAGGGCCATTTTCAGACCTACTGAGGAGGAATGTTCAAGGTCTTATCCTTTTTTCTTATGCTTACATTGAAACATCAAGTATCATATTCTTTTAAAACTGTTTTTGATGACTGTAATCTCTTGACTTCTTAAGCATATTCTTGGTCTACTGGGCTCTAAACAAGAAGAGTTTCTTGCAAATGCTAGAATGAGATGTCTTTGGTGATTTACTGCCAAACAAAAAGAAAGATGGATGGAGAAGTCAATTATTCCACCTGGTAGCAAACTTCATCATTTAACAAGATTGTAAAGATCTTCATTTTTAATTTCTAATTATAGGACTCTCAGAACCTGAGTAGCAAGCCAAGAGGAATTCATCTTTCTTTCACCTGAATTTGCCCTTCAGGTCATGGAGGAAATCTCAGTGTCCAAAGGCACAGCCCACCCCAACCTTTAATTTAGATCTAGCCACAATATGCCAGGATGTCAGTGTGAAGATAGAGACTGGTAAATGATTGATCTGGAAAAACAATAAAGGAATTAAAATATTGGAGATATCAAGTGGAAAGCTAATGACTTCATATATGCAAAGAATTGTTTTTTAGAATCAGGTCAGTTTTCTTTCTCTTTTTGTAAGGAAAGGTAAGTTAGATAGAAGAATATCATGAAAAATCTTTTAAATGAAAAATAATGTGTATTTGCCTAACATCCATGACAAAAAGTTTTTAAACATCCTATTGATTTGAAAATTAAAAACCTTGAGATAAAACAGACAAATTTTTTAAATCAAGTTTTTAAAATTTAACAGATCTGGAAATTGAAATTTACCATTTTTTCCCCAAGATCACATACAGTTTGAAATCAAATATCCTGTCTTTAAATTCTATTCCCTTTCCATGGTATGACATTGACTATAATTCCTCAGCTGGGATAATTGACCCATCCTGTGAATTGTTTTTTTTTTATTTTATTTTATTTTATTTTATTTTATTTTAAACCAAGAATCCATCCTGTGAATTGTTTGCTAGTTTTGGGTATGTTTCCATGATCCAACAGCATGACCCAGGATGTAGGAAACACTGCAGTATCAAGTGGGTATTTAGCTCAAAGTTTTCCAAATGATGGAACTTAGAGAATCAAGTGTATAATTACATGTAGAACTTGCAGAGTTTAAAATTCTTGATTGGTTTCTGCAGATTCAATTTCCATGAAGCTCTCACAATGATAATTCCCAGTTTCTATTGGGAATCCTAACTTTCAAAGCATCAAATGAGGTAATTACAGACAAATTAAACTGCTGTAGCACAGTTAAGCTCCACACTCTGTGTCTGTGGGATTTCATAGGCTATCTTTGACTTCTTTTGGAATTCCTTAAGATTAAGTTCGGAATGGTACTATCAGCAGTCATGGGTTACAACAGACAACTGTCTGTTAACTATTACTTCTCATTCAGGGGGAAATAGAGAATTGTGTTTTCAATATAAAAATAGAACTAGGATTCCTCCATCTATAAGTATAATTTTGTAGCAGATTATTAAAATAGAAAAATGATATTTTCTCTGTATAACATATGGGCTGTCAAATTAGGAGGAGACTAATTGCATCTCTAAGTATTGGGTAAAATAGGAACCAATGGGCTTGGGAAAGAGGCAGATTTGGGCTCAGTTTAAGAAGAGCTACTGAAGAAAATAGCTGAGTTAGTGGAACAGTGAGCTTTTCATCACTATAGGTATTCTTCAAAGAGGGCTTTAGAAAGTTTAAGTCCTAGTGGGAAAGTTTCACTTAGACTCCAACTCTACAGTATTGTTTCCAGTATTGTTACCTTTATGTCAAATAACCTTAATGCCACAGGAACTGTTCTGCTCTTTCTGTCTCTTCTTTTAAATAATGACTTGTGTATAATTACTTACAATAATTACTTCTTGATATCAACATTTTTAGCATTAGTGGGATGCAAGTGATATTAGAGACTTTCTCTAGTGGGGTTATTTATCATTTTAAAGATGAGATATTTGTCATTCTCTATTTCATTTTTTTTAAACCGTTCTGACTTCTTCTCTGATCAAAGGTTTCTAGTAATTCAACAATGCTCACTCCAGTATCTAGATACACTTATCAGCAGCAGAAGTGTCAGATACATGGTTCTGAAATCTCGTGGGACTAGCTGCCGACTCTCTTGTGGTGCACCAACTTAAGAGGACATTTAAAAACCTGCCAAGGGCCTCCACTCTTTTCTAAGTTCTGTTTGGCGTAATGGCAATGACATTGGTTGTTGTAGAACCTCGCTTTGAACTTACTTTACAATCTTTGCCTGCTTTGTTTCCCTTTGTCAGTAGAGTAGTACAAGGGGAGGACATTCTCTCTTGCCAAGGATGATTGTCTTAGTTTGGGTTCCCTGTTAGCACTGTGACAAGTTATTCCAGGACAGTAGTTCATTTAGGAGGCAATCTCAGTAGGAGATAAGTGAGACAGAGCATGAGATAGCATCATTCTCCATCCACAAAGTCACACCTGAGGACATCTGGAATTTAGTCCCCCTGGGAACTACTTGGGGACCATGCAGAACAGGCTTCTTAGAACCCTCTCACCTGAGGGTGGCCAGACTGGAGCACTTGTCTCCTAAATTTCTCACTAGAATCCTTGTCATCTACCACGAACCGATTATGACATGAACTCTGCCACCTCTATCTTGCTCTGTACTTGAATCTCTGTTCTCGTAACTGAGAAAAGAAAAAAAAGTCCTTCAAGCAGAGAGCATGAGGTGTCTCATAAGCAGCCTCCAGGCAAATGTGCCAGGCTGCCTAGTGCTCAGCAGTACGGCCTCCTCATGGGGGTCAGAGAGCCCATAAAGTAGGGTGGATTTGGGGCTGTTTGGAGTCTTGGCTGGATGATACTTTAGAAACCATTCACGTCTGTCAGTGAATGGTCCATGGAACACAGGAGTAAGTGATGCAGGCAGCAGTACTCAGATAGGAAACCAACCAGTTCTAACAGGCTGAAAAATACTGGTTTAGACCAGGTCAAATGGTTGAAAAGACTATAGCACAATCAACCCTGTAGATTTTGCAAAACAGCTTTTTCCAAACTTACTGGACATACAAAATCAAGTAACAGACAAGTTACAAATTAACCAAAGACTGCTCCTTTTTTATGGCCCATTCCTTTTGGGGATGGAAAACGTCTTGAAAAAGGCTAGTCTAGCCCTGTCCTCTCATGTTCCAGCAGAAGCAGCTGGCAGTCTGAGATCTTACGACTGGTCAAGGTTGTGACTGGGGTTCAGCTGACCCCCGACCCAGCATTTTCTACCTTACCTTTTGGTGCATCATTTTAGTTTGAGAAGCTCCTGGGTACTCTTTGTTAGCGATGTACTTCTGCTCTGTAACTCATGGATATATCTTCTGCTCTTTGAGCTCTTCCCAGAATGCTTCTAGGTTTGTTGATTTTCTCTGGAAGTGGAGGGGATCTATACTACAGCTCACAGTGAAAACAAGTTTATGAAATGTATCCAGGAGCTTTCCCAGGCGTAGAATCCTATGTCTGAGTTTGGTCGTGCCTACTGCTAGAGTTTTCTAAAATAGTATGCTTCTTCCTATCTGCTTTGGGAGGAAAGGCAATGCTATAGTGTCTGTTAGAATAATGGGAGAAGTTCACAACCTACTAGAGAGGCTATTGATCCTCTTCCCTTATGGAAAATGAGGACATTGCAGCCTAGATTGATCTGATCTTCCCACTGCTTCCAAATGCAGGTCAAGGGGAACAGGCACTATTTGGCATTGTCCAGAAAGAGATTTCCAGGTCAAAAGCTGGGCTCTTAGTATTTCCTCAGAGGATGTAATGTACCTCAGGTAGAGATTTGGGGATGATGAGAGACTTTCCATTGCTTCTCTCTTCTTCCTTATTAAAGGAAGAACTGCCATATATTTGGAACACTTTCTTGTTGTAGGGATTATACTTGGCATTTTGTTCAATTTAACTCATTTAATTTTCATAGTTATGTGAGGAAAGTACTGTTATTCCCTTTTTATGTATAAGCAAACTGGGCTCAGTAAACATGTTCAACCTGCATGGCATGTGGCTCATAGCAAGGAACAGGAAGTTCCTATGAGAAACAGAAGCTCAAATGCTTATAGCCCCTGAGCTCTTTTGCTCAAGAGACCCCATTGGTTTATATTTCTTAGGGTAATGTTCTCATAGCAGGATGACAAATCAAGAGAAAATGAAATGAATTCACTTGATAAACATGATAGAAATGAGTCAGATAGTGATACAAACACATCATCTTTGGTAAGACAGTCCAGTGTCTACTGCTCCCATAGTTACTCCACACTGTTCCTCAGAAACACATTGCATCTTGACTTGCTGATGAAAATTGTAATATGGGCATTGTACTTCATGGGTATAAATTAGAACCTTTTACTTAAAGGGAATATGTATCCTCTGCTTATTGTCTCAAAGACTAGTCATGACAGGATGCCGCTCTTTTTACAGTCATTCTCTGAAATTAAAAACAAAATTGGATCCAAACAAACTTTTACCTGGACAGGTGTGGGCAATGTTATTTACATATGAAGTCATATGCCTGGAGATGAGAGGAGTAAAAGAGCAATAAATAAATTTCAGGCTGCATTGAAAGTGGGTAAATGAAGCATTTGGTTTCAGGTGTGTCCTGACTATGCTTGTTATGGTTTATGTCTAGATGTCCCCCTAAAAGCCTCATGTGGTAAGAGGTGGCTGGATCTAGAGTGTGTGATGCTGGGATTAAGGGCCTGTGATTACTAAATCAGCCACTGATTGGTTTAGCACTGCCCTAACCCTAGCAGCCCAGATAAGATATAAGGCACAGGAAGAAGCTGTTCAGGTCCTTTGCTTACCCCTTTGCTTACCTGCTGTCTTCTGCCTGTCTGCCATGTCACTCTGCCTTGGATCCAGCTGATTGTGGACTGAAACCTCTACAAACTGAGTTAAGTAAACCTTGGGTGTCGGGTATTTTGTCTCAGCAATGAGGGAAAAATAACTAAGACACAATGCTGAATCATAAACAGAGGACCCAGAGAACCAATTCTATGGGCAGAATAGAGAGTAATTTTTATAGTGTATAACAATTCCACAAAACTCAAGCAGAAGCAATGGGAGTTCTTAGAAAAATAATAATATAAATGACAACTTTGGGGTATTCTTAACCACAAATGATACTCTCCAACAAACAGAAGGCAGAATCAGGCTCAATAAATGCCAGGACAATATGTAACTTTGCCCTGGTTCTTTGGTTGCCTGAGGAGAAGATGCATCAATGTGAGGTATTCTCTAAAGACTCCCATGGTAGCTTGTGCCTAATAGATTCAGTAGATGTAGCTATGGTTTATAATGACTGGAGTCTGGGCCCCAGAAGACTGGCTGGAGGGGAGAGGTATCATTTGCTCTCTCCCTAGCACATTCACATTTCAGAGATAAGAAGAGGGTTTCCGACTAGCTGATAGGTAGTGATGGTGTGGTGGGAGTAGAAGAGAGACAGTAATGGAAATGTTTTTTCACACTCTGACTTTGTGAGTAGCTGAAAGGCATTGTAAGTGGCAAGTAGCCTGTGCACAGGGCCCTCTGATCAGCCAGTTATAGCTGAAGAGTCTTTACACTAGGCAATATGGGGGAAGGGGAACAGATGGAGGCTGTATTAGGCACTGAGGTCATAATAGCCCTAAGGACAGAAATTGGCATGAATTATCTACCACACTCTAAGTGCAAATATGTGATTGCTTAGCAAATTAAAGAGGTAATGAATGAAGGTTGGATTGGAAGGTGACACACAGAAGTGACCCAGCTATCGTATGTCATTTAATCACACTAACATTTTACAGGCAAGGAGAAAATGTGATCAAGATGCAGAGTGTCTTAGTGCAAACAGCAGTGATTTGAAGTGAGGTCCAATGGACAATTTACTCCAAAATAGCTCTGTGAAGATGGACAAATTATTCATCCTCCCTGTGAAGATTTTTTTATAGCACTGTATATAATGCAAAAGAACAAAAATAAAGAATTATTCTAAACTCAATTCAGTTCTCAAGCATTTATCAAATAAGAGAAGTAAATCACATTTGCCATGAAAATTATATCAAAGTCAAGATTTACTGGGAAGATGGAGATTACGGACCTGAGTTTTGGTGTGCATAGATCTGTGATTAGTTTTTCACTCAAAAACTGTATAATCTGAGTGTTTATGACCATTTTATGAGACTTAGTTTTCTTACCTGTAAGTGTGAATGATTATTACTCCAATAGTGGTTGTAGGTCACTAATACCTCCAAAGCATTAGAAAGAACTGAGGGAAGGGTAGAGTGTTTGTCTTTCTTTGCACAGTTCCACAGTGTGGGTCTACAAAAGAGTAATGGCCT